>QKMX01038654.1:0-15912 GCA_003401595.1 Venustaconcha ellipsiformis
CGAGTCCAGACTCGGCTATCGTGGGTAAGTGAGAAAGCCTACCAGTAGCTTGTCGTGGGTAGGTGGTTCTTCACGGGGTTTTCCAGTGTTCTTCCTCTACAATTAATACTGGCCGCCATGCCTATCTTGTGCTGCAAAATGGCATTAAACCATACAACAACAAAAACAGAAAGAGCAAAAGAATTCTCAGCATTTGCAACTGCAGATGGACTTTATCAAAATAGAGTGATGCCGTCTGGCGTGAAACATCTTCCTTCAACTTTCGACTGTTTATTAAACATGATAACATCTGGCCTAGATAAATATGATGCTTAAATCGATGATGTCATTTTCTAAACGACATCTGCAAATATCACGTTGAAGCCATTTCAAAATTTTTAGATCGGGTCGATGATGCGAACTTCACAATTAATTAAAATAGAAATGAGTTCTGCCATGCAATTCCTACATTTTTACGACGTACTGTAGGACACAGTGAAGTTAAACATGTAGAACATTGGATATATTAAAGGACATGCTTAGAGGCCGACCATATCTTTCAGTACCAGAATTCAATCATTTAAAACGTCTTTTGATATATGTAATGTAGAGGTTGGTGTAGTATTGATTCAAGAAGACGAAAATAGTGTGGAATTATCCAGTTCGCTATTGTTATGAAAAATACACAAGCCCCAGCAAAATGATCATGCAATCGAGAAGGAATGTTTAGTTTTGATACTGAAACACTTTGAAGTGTATATTGGTTCCGCTTCTTCTCCGATTATTGTATTCAGTGATCACAATCCGCTTTTCTTCATTGGCAATATGTATCTCAAAAATCAGATTGTTTAGGTTCAGTTCTTCTTTTCTGTCCGATTTCAACATTGACATTAGGCACGTCACGTTAAATGATCTGATTGTAGATGCAGATCTAGTGTATATAAGTATTACACTCGTTTATATTTGTTTTGTGTCAATAACCTATTTACTTTTATCTTTATAGTATCATATGTATCTTTAAATAATACATAAAATAAAAACTTTATTGTAAAACTCATTATTTATGTTCGTGAGGGATATAGTGATATAGTTATGTATGTCTATATCGTGTATTTACCTCTTATAGACGATTGTAGATTGTATTTTAAGCTAATGACCATCAGTAGATAACACATTATATGTTTGTCCATGATTGTATGTTTGTACTTGAAGATTTTAAAAAAAAAAAGCCTTTCGATCTTACAAAGTTCTAGAGAAGCCGTATCTGTTTATTTGTGGGTTCTAAATAAATTGTTTATTGATGTTTGCCTCAAGGTCTAGTTTGTATATAACTTGATCAATTGCACGAAGGAATCTTGTTTTCTAAGTTGATAGAAAAATGATAAACATTCCTGTCACATTAGTTTTTCATAGTTTTCTAAAATAAGGTTGTTTACATCAAAATTATTAATTCCTATTTTAACATATGTCTAGTGAAATCAGTCGCTTCATTTTGTTTTGTATCTCAATTAATTCATGCATATCGCGATACATTACCTTTTATGGCTTGTCAGAAAAGTATATCATAGCAGAAAATGTATTGATGCTGTCAAATAACAGTGAATCATTACACCTTTTCTTTAGCGCAAAGAGCACTACACACTTGTAATATACATTGGACGTATACACCAAGTTTTGTGTTCTTTATAACAAGTTGTTGTTGTTGGTTTCATGGCATATTTCACTCAACGAAAGCTCTACATAGCGACCAGTTTAACGGCTGGAAAATGAAACTGGAACGATTGTAGATCCAGGAAGAACTACCAACTCAAGGGAAATTGATGGAAAGCTTTCTTACATACTCAACCTGGCTGAGTCCGATATTCAGACCAACTGGACAGAGGTGAGATGGCAGTTACAGTTATAGCTTTAGACCATATGGACACAGGGTGCTCCTCTTTATAGCAAGTGGTATTGCATGAAGAATACACCTAATATATACATGCTACAGAGTGTGGTTCAGATTTATTAGCTGTATATGAGTGGACATGAAATATATTAAGATTGCTCGTTAAATGTTGGGAAAGGCATATGACTCATACCAAGGGAGATACGAGTTCAGTTGGGACATATTTGGCTGGTATAAACAGTTTCAACTGAAAATGACATGTTGTAGTAGCGGTGAAATTGGCCCTGTTATAATAAAGGGACAGAAGTTACAAAGTTTCAATAAGGAAATGTATCTTTACCTTGATGGATTTCACATATTCACACATCTCATATTTATTATATCTGTGAATTCACATCATGCACCTCCTTGCTATGTCACATGTTATGGTGTGTTTGCATTATCTACTGCACGTGCATGGCACGCTACTTACTCTGCCATGATATATTATTATTTTCTTGAGAAAACAGTTTTTATTTCTATTATTTGTAACTACATAGACATGGTAGCATAAGAAGACAAAAAGGATGCTAATGCATAATCTAGTGTATTATTAGTAATAATTTAAACAGTTAAATTGTATACTTACTTACAGCTTTTCTTGATACTGACAGTTACATTTATACTTGAGCAAAGCATGCGCTGAGCCCACCCCTTCCCTAACCGAAAGAATTTCTGGCTACCAGTTTTGATTTTTTTCTTTTATAATGTACAAATGCCGCAATGTATGCCAAGTTGTCAGAATGTCGAGGCCATCATATATATTAAGAAGCCATTTCAAATGAATTATTTTTTTTACTCAGAGTGAAAAATGAACGTAGGTTTGTATTTGAAGCACAATTAGAACAAATAACTGAGACTTACATTTTTGGTTCACTGCATCTAAAGGTATTCACATACACATGTTACAGAAGAAACATAATTTTTTCCAGTAAGGCAGTTTGATTGGCTAAAACTACAATCTTGATATTATTGAAGAAAACTGGCATGTGTTGTTCGTCTTCCGTTCTCTCCTAATATAATTAGTGAATCCCAAGTTATGCCGTGTACTCTAAGATATACACTGTGGTCTGCTAGACTCCATGAGTGATGAGTAAGGACTTCTCATTCCTACATTCTTATGAGAGCTCTGTATATTATATATTTATAATCGTGCCTATTAATGTTCAGAGGTTGTACATTATCTTATCTCAACATTTGTTATGCTTTTTTATGCCAGCTGTCACATTCTCTAAGGAAACATAAAAGTATCATTACTTCACAATTCATATGGTATCATTCGGGGTAAATGACCGCGTCAGATTAGTTATATACATACAAAATATAAATGAATTAGGTATAATTTACCTGTAATATTAAACATTGTGCCATATAAGTTGCATACATGTCTGCTTTTTATGCGACTGCTTGTATTACTTCTTGTATGAATCTGAATTTATACAATCTCATCTTTTTACTGGCATGATCGTACATTTATTACTGCATTCATCAGATAATGTAATTTGTGTACATATATTTCTAATCTTGTGATTCGACAATAACTGTTAGTTGGGCACAACAAGCTACAAACAAAGAATGAGACAGTTACAGTATTTCTAATGCATTGTAGTCTTAAATTGCAATGTACTGTAGTCTTCAATAAATGTTTGCTTTCATAAACTCATGTCCTATATTACAGTATATGTATTCATAAACTCATTCTTACCGCTGTACTATGCGGAGTTCTACATAAATATCTGGAGCCGAGCGGTGGATAGGTGCTTAGCGTGCCGAACTCACGACCGAAAGTATATATGTTCAATTCATATTATCGATCCAGTTTGAGTTAGCTATCATGGTGTGTCCTCGAGCATGGCGCTTTGATTACTTTGGCAATAAATACCCTATGATGTGCCATAAAGACCCAAACCAAAACATAAACGTCTACACGGATCTGCACTGGAGTACGTGAGGGATTACATCAGAACTTCAACAACTGAGATCAGCAACATCTGTAAACCTCCACCTAACCATTGAAATACCCACAGATGAAAATATTACTTGGATTAATTTCCTTTGGGCGTTCTTTGCAGCAAAAAATATTGATTATTTGGGTCTTTAAACTGATGTTTTGCAGTAATCAAGAAATGTGCTCAATTAGTGTTATTTAGATTATCAACATGGTAGTAACGTTATATTCTGAACCGGTTTTAACATACATAATCGTATTGCATATGATTCTAATTAAACTCTTCTTCCAACAGGTCATTTCAACACGATCCATGGACAATGAGATAAAACTCAAAGCCTACATGGCAGATATCTGGAATATCGCAGACATCATTACAATCTCGCTGTTTGTAGTTGGAATGATTTTGAAGCATCTTCCTTGTCCAACAACGTTGGAAGTTGCCCGCGTTTTCCTCAGCGTTAATCTGATTACATTTTTCCTGAGATTGCTGCAAATTTTTTCAATGAACAAAGAACTTGGACCTTAGCTAGTAATGATTATTCGCATGGTATGTAAATTATATATTGTCTTAAAATTATAAATTTATAAATTTTATATTTGATTACAAATACAATGTGTATATGTTTGATTTATGTAATAACAACATATAATCAAACGCATTAAGCTACTAATTTCTCACTTGTCAAAAATATATCACCTTAAAGAATGAATATATAAGGCTATATTGTATTGTTTCTTTGTTTCGTAAGCAACACAGTGTGTGATTATGACTGATTCAGGTATTTTAATTTACAATTTTGCGTGGGATTTCATTTGTGGGGTTTTAGTTCATAGACCGTAAGAGCGAAATGATGCCTGTTTTGTGTTATCTATCTGTACATTCGCAAAATGTTTGGTATCGCTACTCTTCTGCAACAGCTAAGAGGATTATTATGAAAGTTTTAAAAGAAACACATTTCCTCACGCTTATTGTGGATATTTGAGTACCTTCTTATCTGCTGCTTTGGAAAAAAAAGTAGTACTAGTTTTGTGCTGAAGTTTTCACATTTTGTTTCTTACTTTATGCTTTCAATAGTCATGAAACATCCTCTCCTTATTAGGAACCAAGCTAACCAAAATCAATTTTGCAGTTGTCAATCCAACAATTTGATGAGGTTAAACGTTTTAATTCAGTAATGATGGAAGCAGTGGATTCAGTTAGTCTTAAGCAATCAACTACCGCGACATTTAATTTTTGGGTCTTTGTTAGAGTAAAATGTTAATACAAAAAGTAAAAAATAAATGTCATTTGAAGACAAGCGAAATAAACGACATTGAGTTGATATTTCCCTAAATTTATAGCGTGTTTAAAAAACGTAACTTAGCAATAGTTTTCAAACGGTTATGCTGCACTAATATATACAGGAATACATTATTATGTGTTCCTCTCATAAACTGCTTTTTAGTGACACTTGAACTTACATATGGCATCCGAGCATGAAACTGTAAATTAAATTTACTCAACAACCACTGAAATGAGCTGGACGGAAAGCATCTGATCATATATTGTTGTCATGTTGGTAAAACTGATGACGGATAAAATGCTATCATAACTTCATGGTAGAGAAAGTTAAAAGAACTTCTCAAAACTGAATGTATCCTGGTATGGCTGATATTCGATATTTTGCAAAATATACTGAAATGAAAAATATATGAAATATAGAAAGCCTTTTAGGAACGTCTAATAAACCACAGAACAAAACTGTAACAGATAGACAGAAAGAATCCTTATATAAAGCTAAATTTGCAATCAGGATAACCACCATCACCAAAAATAAAGAAAATATTTTAAATGACTTCTCAAAAGCAGTCAATATAATTGACAGATTGCACTCTGACAAGTAGGATCATTAAGTTTATATCAGTGATGTTTAACTGTTATTGTATTTGACTGATGCTAATAAAAATAAAAAATAACTCTTCCTCGTTTCAGTATCAATACCCCAAAACTAAATATATCCAAATTTGAAAGACATCACCTGATGACCTGTGACATTGACGAAAATGATGTAGATCCCAGAATCAATAAAGTCAATGTTACTGAAAAAGTGAAAATATTACTTCACTGGTTTTGTACGACCTTTGACTGACATCAATCATACAGATCCAGATTTCTTAGCAAGGGGCCTTTGCAGCATGTACCTAATGGGTAGATATCATTAATGTAAGCAACATTGGGCCACCATGGGCCCTTTTCGTTCAATAACGATAATTCTGGATAGACACAAGGATACGTTCTCATCCTTGAAATAAAGTACTGGTTAAAAAGGATTTTTTTGCATGAAGCCACATACATTAATACAAAGCTTCCTTAGTTTAATATACATGGATAGTTTGAAGCAACTTGTAACATTGAGGCATATGTAGATCCCATTTGTTTCTTAACATATGCTTATGTTGGATTAGAATGATGAACTTGCAATAGATGCAATCATGATATATATATATATATTTCAATGTTTCGTCACAAGCTAAAGTTAGCACCTAAAATGATAGTATGCTTTTCAAGAGTTTATTTGACAAAAGCATTTTCTCAATAAACATAACAACAGCTGCCAAAATATTGATCAGTTCGATGTGATGAATTCATCAAGTGGCAGTACTGAAGACAAATACCAATTAAGTATGTCCTGTTCAGTAAAAGTTGTGATTTACGTTTATCGTAATTCTGTTTCAGTGTCGGGATCATATATACGATATGTCCTATTCAGCTTAAAAGAGAAAATGGTTGTTTCGAATCTTTAGTTGTCATGGAGATGTTTGGCATTGCTTATTTATGACCATGATTTGGTGCTTATTATGTGCCTCTAGCTAGGTTTATTTAACAAACGCTGCGAACCTAAGTGCTCTGTGACAAGACGACACAAGGTAATTAATATATTATATGAATCCAGTTGGTTAGAGTGGACGAAAAGTGACAGCATATCAGTAACGCTGTGGTACAGGTCAACCTAATTTCTTGTTAAAATCACGTACTGGGCTTAACAATAGATTGAAGTTAAAACTGCAGTGTTGCATTTGCAAAATATCGTGCAATTCTCTTCCTTTTGGGACAATGTTTTAAATATCTAAATTTAGACTCATGTAGTGGTCTTTGATAGTTATTGTCATGTGATTTACACCATGACGTATATGTCAATTAAATCGCGATTTGAAGCATGTCATATGTGTTTCTTTTATTAGATTGATTGTAATTAATACTTAAATGCATGCGAATGTATAATAGTAAGTTTATAATTTATCAACTCGTGTATTTTCATCTTCAGAGCAAATGTTCAAAACGGGTGTTAACCTATCCACCAGCATTATTATTCGTATTATTCATGTTTCATCGTGTTCAAACAAGTATCGATACGGAACATGATGGCAATGATGTTATTATTGTTTGCAGGATTCAGTAGACAGATTTTACTAGTTACTGTCTGTGACATTTTCTTACCAAGTTAGGCCAGTTCCCAAAAACCAATCAACGCTTATGGCCAACTAGAACTGGGGCTGTAATATTATTGTACATTCGAGTGATATTTTCTGTGGAGAGGGTATGCAGTGATATTTACGCCCACCCATCACATTATATATCCCATCAGTCACGTGTGTCAGGTCAGATCATGTTCTGTTATGTCAGGAATATCATCTTATTATGTCCCATATGGCATGTGGTATTATGTACTATCATGTCACATTATGTACTATCATGTCATGTCACATGTGTCACTCCATATCCTGTCCCATCATGCCATATTGGTATGTCCTGTCATATCATGTTTCATCATGAATTTAATTTGTACTCAGTAGCATTTTAATGATTTCATAAATTCAACCCTGTAACTATATGTTTCTCTTTCTTTTTCTACTTATTTCAGTTTGATGTTTACTTTGTTCTTATTATATTTCTGCTTAATAATATTTAAAAGTTTATAGTAATTAAAAGAAAGTTTAGTAGGGATTTATATGACGAAGATTTATGTAAAGTGTGTTATGTTAGATGAATAAAACATTTCGTAAAATTTAGATTGAATAAACACTCAACGTTTGCTCTAGATATTTAATACGAATATTTTCAGGTTCGTAATCTGACCTCCTTTATTTTGATGTTTCTGATTTTTATTGTGGCTTATGCAATCGCTTCTCATGCCATATTGTACCCAAATACGGAAATCAGCTTTAATCTTTTGAGGGTTATATTCCGGCGTCCATACTGGAATATTTATGGAGAGCTCATGTTGGATGAAATTGAAGGTATAATGCATATAAGGTATTATCTATCTATATATTTATCTATTTATCTATCTATCGATTTTTATACCCTTGTGTATTTATTAAAAGGCTTACTTAAACGACTCATATAGTATTAACATCGAACAAGTGGTGAACATTAAGAAAATAGTTGATGTCAGATCCGTCTGCAGTGTTCCACTCTCGATAAAGATTTACATATTAAAATCAGTGACGTTAGTCAGAAAGCCAGACGAACTTTACAAAGGAATATACGATTCGTTACTATGCCAGCCTGACTGTACTGGGATCTCATTAGTTGTTTTATCCTTCCCACTTCACAACGCGTTTGTATTGATAACAGTCTCTGGATATGTCGTGAAACATGGTCAAACATATTTACGCTAATGGGGACATATAACTTCTTAAAAGGCCTCTTAAAGTGTTCAATTAGTCAATAGATTAAACGAATTTTCAGATATCTAAATAAAGAAAGCAGGTACGGCTATAATAACATTTACTGGACTTAATGTTGAGTCACTTTTAGTATCTCCAACAATGTAAATGATTATTCTTGCTCCTGCATAAATAGAAACAAGGTATGTGAACTTGAACTTTACGTCATTAGCCATACATCAACTGCAGTTGCTCAAACTGAACATAACAGACATTATGACACAAGTTTACTCGGAAACGTTTTAGTTGAATATAATGTTTCCTTTTCATCATTAGATCACACATCTCAGCGTTTTAAATGGATGTTTCCCAAGTCGATAATAGCAGTACCGGTGATGCACGATTTACGCCATTCATGAGGTTATAGCGCAATTCATATTTTGCCTAAATTGAATTAACTTTGCTCTCTCGGAGCTCTGTGATGTGCACGTACGTAAACTGCGCGAGAGTCACAGCAAATGCCGTTAGTAATGATGTAAATACGAGCACACTGACTCAAACTGAAAGTTATTTCTGCATTAAAATGTCATTAAAAGGAAAATGTGTACAAAGAACTGGAGTATAACAGGCATTACCTGAACGCACGTTTTAATTATACCGCACTGAAATATTCGTCTCACAGAAAAATATACTCCACCGTCCAGATAACATTAATTAAGGTTTTCAAGGCGCTATCTATCTGTATGTTGAGATCCTTCGGTTTATCAAGCCGTGTGTATCTCTTATTTGAAACTTTTATAAGCCACAACAGCTTTATAAATGTCAAATATTTACAAATGAAATATTCACGTCAACAATAGTCATCATTCAATATGTTTGTTACAAATATGCAAACTGTGAATCTTAATTTGCAAAGATGTAATCGCATTAAATATTTCCTTTATATTTGGAAGGTACTAATGATTGTACAAATATTGAGGAATTGTATAGAAATGGGACCCAGCCTCGCTGTCCAACTGAATCTGGAAAATACTTTATGCCCGTACTAATGGGAGTGTACATGCTGATGTGTAACATATTGCTACTGAACCTGTTGATCGCTATATTCAGGTAGTATTAAATCAATACATTACAAATATACAACCCAATGTTAACTTGCTTCCATATTTCTAAAAAAATGTAATTTATATTTACTATATTTGACGTTGTTTAAAGAATCAGTTCAATATCCTTACAAAAATTTATAATCTAAGATAATTGCTTGATATTTTTATGTAGTACACAAAATTACACCTGGTTGGAGAATAAGGGAGAATCAGTTCTTGGTGGGGCTTGGTGGGTGACAGATTGTCAGTAATAAAATGCGTTTTTAAATATTAGTTGGAGTAATTTTAAGTGCATTGTTCTTCATTCACACGCACTTTGTCATTATCAAAACAAAGCATAAAGAATGAGTTCTCTCACTGTGTAAGTATATTAAAATACAATGGTATGTTCCCGACCTAAGGTCTGATCTGCATATACAGCAGTGATATGCACAATCAGAACCGTAAAGAAAATCATCTGAACACAAAGCTCCCAACCTTTTCTCTTTCCTCCCATATCTGAATACTGTGCATACCGTGCTCTGTTTTAGCCATTACCCTGTCTTTCCACCAAGGCTCTATTAATAGGCAAGGAAATACAAACGCATACTTATCTGAGTGATTTTCACCATTTGGCGAAATCTTGGATAAACATCCTTATGAATTTGAGGCATAGATTTCCAGAACAATCATGTGATCTCCACACCTGTTGAAGATCCAACACAGAAATACTTAACCCTCACATCGAACTTAAACAACAGAAATAACATTGTGCAGGCAAATGCTCTACGGAACCACCGGGATAAGAATACGCACCACTTTGAAAGCCTAAACTATTCAATACTTGTGGCATGTCATAAAGAGGGTCCTGTCTCTTTGACTGATATTGGTTCTACTTGCGTTCTGATGTGGGAAGAAAAATTATACTCCAAACATCTCTGTCCAATGACATGCTGACAAATCTTTGGTACTAGGCTTCCATTCTTAATCAACCAAGTGAGTAAATAGGAAAGGTATGTCGATTTCATTATCTCACCACTATATAGCTGTTTCAAGTTACTGTTCAAAACTTTAAGTGAAAATTCGGCCTTAATAAAAGAAATCGATAATATTCATGCTTATTTCTACCTTCAAGAAGGTCTTGTAATTCATCCATTATGGTTCTGTTTATGAGTAATCAATATTTAATTTGAAGCATTTGTCACCAGTTGACTCTTTAAAGACATTTCTCTTACACCTTTCATTATCAATTTTCTCAGCCTACAAAGAGTTAACTGAGGACCATGCGTATTTCGTTTGCGTATCTGCTAATCATGCTAAGAAAATTTTCATCAAAATAGTAGTGATTATAGCATCATCTATTATCAAAAATGAAAACTTTGCATTTTGAACATTGATTTTATAAAGACACACATATAAACCATATTTACCTTTCAAATATAGTGTGATATGTAACTACTGGCATATTATGCGAGTTGCATTGATACTGAATATATTATTGTACCATAAAATATCAAGCAAAATCAAAGCTGAATCGTTGTTAAATATGCTCTGCACTTGTTTTCTGTATTTATTTATTTTTTATCATCCATCTAATTAACTAACATGGAGAGCTGTCTATATCTAATGTTATATCGATCAGTATGTCGGACCTTAAACATTTTGCTTCTGGAACATATTTTAACCTAATATAGTGTACCCCAGTGATGTTGTGTAGATATACACATGTAACGTATTGTAGTCAGTATTTTGTCACCTTGGAAGCAGAAGCAAGTATGTTAACCAAGGATGCTGGATTTATTAATGCTTGCATAAGTAGTATAAGCAAATTAAGATGCTGCACTAAAGCATAGTTTTGGCAGGTGTCTGTACAAGCACGATGGACTGAGGATATACGTCATTTCTAGATTAAGTTTGCTTTTATGTACTTAACATCAGTCTTTGGCAATACATTAGCATTGATTTATTTTGTCTATTCCAGCTACACATTCCAAATGGTGCAAGAAAAGTCTGACATCCACTGGCGCATCCAAAGATACCACCATATTCTCGAGTATATAAATCGACCAAGCCTTGTTTCTCCTTTTAGTTTCATAGAGAATATCTTCCAGATTATAAAATTTTTGATAAATTATCGGCGCCGATGTAAGCCAGGAAACAGTACATCAGGAACAAATGTCTTTTGTAAGTTTCTCCATATATAATTTCGTAAATACTAGCTATTCTCACTTACATTGCAAGACTTATTTACCTTAAAATATTAGTAAGTTTATACCAAAGAGCAAATTGCTGAATAAGTTTGTAGGTACGCAGCATTCGGTGGTATTTAAATCAATAGATCTTTTACTGGGGAGGCAATTCTATCGAGTCAAGCTATTTTCACCCACACTGCATTAGTATCTTTTGTTGTAGTTATTAGGTCATAGGGTCATTTTCTTAAAATTATGTAAAACGTACATCTCTAGTCGGATGCAAAAATTATAACAACATGACGAAAAGTGTATCTAAAACTTGTTTTTCAAGCATTATATTTTCCTTTCATAATCTCTTGAAACATAGAGTGCTTGTGAAATGAGTGCTAAAAACAATTTATTTTTATCATAGCTAAAGGCAAACCAAATTAAAACTCACTAAAATGTATCTGTTGGTGTGCATTTGTTGCTTTTCTCATAGCTTAATATATAACTAAAGTTAAAGCATTCGTAGAGAGGTTTGTTGCCAAAACTACCTTGCTATTTGTCGATAATATAGTGTGCAAATAATCATTTAAAAATTTCTCAGGTGTGCATAGCTTAAACCTCAGTGACTAATTTAAAATGTCAACGAAATGTTTATTTTTGTAAGAAATTATTTTTCCGTGTGACACGCTTTGTGTCATTGCATCATTTTTGCTGCAACTGAAAGCATTTACGGCCAATTTGCGACTGATCATGTACTGCACCACCACAAAGGAAGCCAGAACCATGGAAACTCATAGTATGTTGGTGGCATGCCTTAGTGCGCAGATTTAAAGGCCTTTTCGCTCTCCCACATATTTCCTTCTTGCTGTTTGTATCTATTTTAAATTGAAGATACATATCAAAGGCTTACGAATGCAGCTTGTACATAATCTATACTAGTGGAGTTTTCCATAGCAGACAGAAAAACGTACCACCTATATGAATATCGTACTACATAATACTGTTTGTTCGATTTGGAATAGTCTCAAGTGTATTTATCTCACTAATTTGACATTAAGGTGTGCTACTCCTGGTTCTTTTCGTCAACTAGTCACAAAAAGATTATCATCGTTGATCATCTGCTTTGCTTAGTTGGTTTAGCGGAAGGGGTTAGTATTACGGGGTGTAGTAGTAATCACGGTAAATCTATGCAGGATTCATCATATGGGCGGCAGTCATAATGTTTGCTATCATATGAGAAGGCTTCCTAATTGCGATTTGTGTTTCCATGCCGTGCAGGGTGGAACGAGCTTTAAAATGTTTTCAACAAGGACACTTCAGAACGCTTTCGCAATACATTTGATGTGGACAAAACCAATGACTGGCGGAAAATATGATCTGCAACACCTGACTTGAGATTAAATACCACCAATCTCCTGATCAAGACTTAACTTCTTAAGAAAATATCGGTTTCAGAAATGAAATTGTCATGTCAATGGCACCACCATATACAGTATGCGTTTAGTAGAAACCATGGCTGGGTGGCATTGATGCCGATGAAGTCGCAATGCATGATCCAAAAAGTTTGAAAATACTTCAGGAAAGCATCGTGGTGTACGTGTTGGTTATCCTGAGCTCAGAAATCGAAACGCTTACTTCAAGAGTTGGGTAGTGAGAGATCTTTAATAGGAAAAAAACTTATTTTGCAAATGTATAATATATGACCTGCCAAGCAGATGTGGTAAATAAGTATCATTTATTTATCATACAATGCAAACATTTAACTTGATTACTAACAATTCTTGTGGAGGGTTGTACACGGTTCCAGGAGATATGGATCTTTAGGTTGGCCCCTATGAGTGGTATAAAATCATTCTTATAGTGCATGATAACATGGTGTGATGCGTTATTGTTGATGCTGATTCGATTTGTAAAAATTTGACGGTGTATTCTACAGAACAAATGCCCAAAAGCACAGCGGAAAAGCTGCAAACAACGAAGTTTTAAGAAGTTGGATTTTACCCGCTTACAGATAGAACATGGCCACAGCAACACAAAATGCACAATGCATGTGGAAGTACAGAAGTTGAGCAAATCTGGAAACCTCAAAGGCATTGCAACATTATACTCGTAGCATTATATTGGTGATTTTAAACATCTTCTTTATCCGCTACGCCCATCAGGATTTCGAGAAGAATAGGGTGCACCAATGGGTTGAGTCTCTTTGAAATGATCACATATAATTGCGAAGAATTTAAATGCTATAGCGATGATTAACACCTGGTTTCTATCCAGCCAGCTTATTACATTTCTTGAATAGTAATGGCACTATTAATTTGAAAATTTTTGGCACGACCAACACTAATTTTTGTCAACATCGGTCCTTATTATTCGATTTCTACCTTGTCAAAACATTGATGTTTTTAAAGAAATAACTGATCACCCTTTACTACTGCAAGAACGAAGATTGATTCAGAGGTGTGCAGTGAGAAAATAATATCATTGATCATGAGCATAGTACCAAAGGAAATATACAGATGTTCACAATGTCACTAGTCATATGTAAATATGTTTCTAATCAAATTTACTTAACTTGTGCTATTTATTGATGCTACTATCTAACCATCCACATTTTAACTATTATAACTCTAGACTATCTTATGTGTTAGTTACTGAAAGCTTAGCGCTAAAACAACGGTATTGGCCTAAACCTTAAAAAATCTCTAACAATTGCTGCTGCTAAGCATCACAAAAGTAAGCAAGTATGTCGAAGAGTTGTTCACTAACTTGCAGACCTGATATAAGCTAGCAGTAGAGTGGAGACAAACCACTCTGGGGTCAGGGAAGGCGAAACGTCTGCCAAGACATATAAGTGCAAAAAAAAAGCGGAAAATTACACATTTATAACACATTTATGTGACCGTATATCAAAGTCGTTTCCTCTGGATAAGCAAAGTAATAGTTTTTTTGCCCGTCATCGTACCTCTGACAGATTCATAGCAATGAATGACGAACAGTTTTCCAAGACAAATTTCTTATAGGAAGCTTAATTTTTAGCTAGAATGACCTCGTTGATCACAATCGCTACCAACTGAACAGACACACCGATGTGTCTGACTGTAAGCAAGGTAAGCATTTACACTGCTAGGTTGGAGCTTCCAAAAATCAATAATGCAAACGATGGAACTTGTGGATATATGCTCTGATTTGAGATGGTATTAAAAAGGCATGGTAACAACAAAACGCTGACTGAAGCCGCTTAAATACTCGATGTTCGAAACATTTTCGTTGAAGTGCTTTTCGAACTATACTTGTTGTTAAACCTTCTCTCCTTGAATCTCTCAAACATTGTCGTGTGTTTATAATATACTATCCGCTGCTGTGCTACGCAATTGAAATTTGCTTCTTCATCGGTCTAGCACCTCGTAAATGCTGTAGATCACAACAATTACCGGATATGATTTGATAATAGATCTTATCGATCTCTGGTAGAATATCTGGCTTTATTTCGTGTATTATCACCACATATCCATCCTTTACCCACTTAAACAAACCTGTATATTACCATTAAATAAACCCGGAATTTGCTGGTTAAGGAACCTTTTCCAGATATAAAATTCTCGTTGCCTGGTTCAAGCAGATCATGACTTTAATTGCATGTGCCTCAATTATTTGTACGTTTAGCACCACGTTTTTCAACACACCACAACAAAAATGCCATAACTAACACTCTCCCTCTTTAGTTTAAGAAAGTATTTTATGTATGATATGCTCGATCTAATCCCAATGAAAAGGCTCCAGGCCATTGTACAAATATAGCAGAGGTATCATTGTCTTTATATAAACTGTCAATGCATGTCATTTACCTATTTTCTTCCTACCCAATTAGCTTTTGACACTTCTGTAGTTACTGATTTAAAAAGACATGTTTTACCTAGCGGAAGCCTCCTCCAGCTCCTTTAGTGCTTCTCCACTCTTTGGATATAGCGGCCTGATTACCACATGATCTTTCTACTCCATTCTCTCCAATGATGGTGTGTGACTCTTATACAGTTGAAATGTGTGTCAGTTTTAGAATATAGTAATAATTTAATATAATATAAAATAATATAATATAATACAATATAATATAATATAAAATAATATAATATAATATAATAT
>QKMX01038888.1:0-12562 GCA_003401595.1 Venustaconcha ellipsiformis
ACAACAAAACAAGTTGAGGCTACGACATCGTAGCTATGATACACGCAGAATTAACAACTGCTAAAGATTTATACAAAAAATATTGTTTTGTACGTTTACTTTCAGATGTGTTTATTTTGTTGAATGTTGAAATATGGAAACAAGACACCTTTTTGTATTTCGTATGTGGTCACGGGCAGATTAATGTTTCAGTTAAATTTACAACAGTTCAGGGTTAAATTGACGGCAATGATTTTGAATCAATATTTCATCACTTTTCGGTTTGGTAGATTTAGAAAGTTCAATGTTTCAAAATCTCCACAATCTCCACATTGCTCGCGGCAAGCATATTAACCACCATGGTGGCTTGTTTGCCAGAACTCTTACGTTTCTACTCATTGCATGGCGGGGGTGGATAATAACCATTCGTATTTATTAGCCTCTATTTTCGTCCCGCTATCCTATCATAGGGCGAAGGGAGGTATTTGCCAGGAGGAGGGAAGATTGAGGATATCGAAAATGAGCCCTAGAAGATTTATTATTCTCATACAATATGGATGGACTTAACTGGAGGAAAATCAGAAACAATAATGCTCTTATCAAGCTACTATTAAAGAACAATAAATATATGCAATAATTATGACTTATTGTGCACATTTAATTGTGATTTCTCAAAGTACAAAACTATATATGGCACCCTAATACCCTCATCCGCCTGATCTTTTGCTTGAAAACTCAACAAGCAAGGGAACATTGATCCACATTGACGGCGAATTAGTAGGTTCAAACAACAAGATACGTTATATGTATTGTCATTTAGAAGGAAAGTTCTTTTCCTTGTCATTATCATGGCAACAATGTATTTTGCAAATGTAAAAGACAGAAAATAGATCATTGTGACTAACAATTATGACTCTTTGGGACAAATGTTGAAATCTTTCAGAGATCGGTATGTATACATTGTATCGTAACAAAGGGTTTGTCTTGGCCAAGGTTACATGCAAAGATCTGCGTGTATGCTTATTTTGTGTCTACTCTTTGAAGATATATTATATTACTCTCTGACTCATATCAAGAGAGACAAGTTTGAGAAGTAAGAAATGTACCTTTTTGTAATTAATTACACTTTGTTTAATGGGGAAAATATCAAGACTTGAACAAAGTGATGATTATGGCAATCAAGAGTAGTTTGAAACAATTGATGAAACGTTTCAAGGGTAAATAACTATACCTTATACGTTAATAACTTTTAATACGACACGGAAGGCTTTTTATTATATAATGTATGTTTTTGATTTTATGTTTATGAGTGTGCATGTCTGAGAGTAGTTGAAGCAACTTACACATGCACTGAGTTAGCTCGAAATGCCTAAGTGTGAATTATATTACTTTCAACTGCAAGTTCTTATTTTCTTCTTTCTATTTCTTCCACATATTAAAAAATCAACGCTTACGGTGAGGCGACAGCCTCGTGCACAGTCATTTAATAAGTTGTAAAACCACCTCATAATAAGAAAGGAAAGAAAAATCGACAGCGATAAACATTTTTCATAGCAACTGTTATATGTTCAGCTCTTGCTAAATGGGACAATCCTCATTAGTAATATAAGACGACCAGGGATCAAACGAATATTGGCATTATATTGGATGTTCATAATATCGAGAACTCTATGGTTAAACAGAATTACTCTTTGTTAATATTGTTCATATGTTTAACTGCAGGGTATTATGGAGTCAAACGGGCAATATTGTGTTGAATAGAGGTATACAAATGAGGTTTATTTGTGGAAGATAAACAGAATATGTAATGTTAAAATAAAATATGAAATCCACCACTACACATTGTGAGTACTATCCAATACTCATTTCTGAGTATCATCCAACACCCAATTTTTAATAAATTATCCGAAACCTAATTTCTCAGGATTATCAACACTTTTCGTGAACTACCATGCTTTTGAGTACTATTCCGTACTCACTCTTTAATTATTATACCACACCTGTTTTGATTACTATCCAACGCCCACTTTTTGACTATCATCAAAAGCCTATGTTTGATATGCCATCAACAGACCGTGAAATGACCAATAACCCTATACTTGATAAAAATGAAATGGCTTGGAGTGATTTTAAACCTTAAACATACAAAAACGATAAAACAATATCACAAAGGAGGAATAGGTTGGAATAAAGAGGATAAAATGAACACATTCTATCACAAATAAACAATAATAGGAGTGCTGATAGACACATTACACTCACACATATAAGATGGGTAAGGTTTTTAATTTGTGGGTGCTCTAGAACAAAAACATATGCAAGCATTCTAACAAATATATTTGCCAATAATTGAATAATATGTCTGCTTCAAATACATTTTGATGGCCCAAGTAACACAGATGACATCACTTGACCATTCTTTTCTTAAAAATATCAATTACATCTGGTCCATAGGTCAATACTCTCTTGACGCACCCTTGTTTCTCTAAATAAACATTTTTCTTCAAATCAAATTAACATGAAACTGTCAGATCTTTTCATGGAGAATATAGAAGCTAAGTGAAGCAGATCTTCTATATCGCCTCATTTGCTAAAGGAAGTGTTGTTGAAAGTCCACGCTAGCTATTTTGAAGAAGATATAAAAAAAAGTTTGATTCAATCATTTTCAATCCCATCTACCTTTCCTACAAGACCGAGAGAGTCAACAATCTGCCAAAAAAGAAAATCTTCTGAAAACATTACACATAATTGCTTTTGGGGACAAACAGCTGAAAAGCAATTCGACTGACATTGAACTGTCATTCGCGTCAAGCTGTCAATATTGACGTCCTGAAAGAAACCTTTTTTGTATGGTCAAGAACAAAATGTTCGTATGTAAATAACGGACATACACAATTTTGTACGTTTTACAGATGACCAGATCGCCAGTGGATAATTGGAAAAAATTGTATCTGATCGTCTTTCAGAAACCAGTGAGAACTTTCTGATTTCGACAGATTACCTTACGGCACAACGATCTTAAGTATATAACAAGATGTTGAAATCCAGAATGATCGGTTTGAGTACAAACACTTACTAAGAATACTTAAATGAACACAGAAAGAGTGTGAGCATTCCAATGTTGACTCCAAGTTCAATGTAGTTGAGTAGAATTATATGCAATGCGACCAGATTGATGCTGTACCATACTGCAATAGCAGCTATGCAGTACGACTTTGCTGCCGTTGTAGCGAAAGTGGAAAGTGGTGCAGATACTGTACTTATATCTCAACAATAAGTTCACAAATCACTCCGGATACCAACCAATCACCAGAAGCTATCAATAAAAGAACACATGCTTTATGTCCCTTTGCCTGGCTATTTGTGATCTTGAGTTCAGACGCTCAAAAGAAATTACCCAAAAATATGTATTGATTACCGATTAACATAAGTTTGGGCAGTGTGGGATTTGTCTACTTGAGACACAAACAAAACCAGGTGGAACATTTCAGTTGTGACTTGAAGATCAATGAATGGGAGTATAAAGATTCAGCTTTCCTTGATCATTACCTAATCTTATTGGGTCATGAAAACAGCTTTAAAACATAGAACAATTTTCTCTTTTTTACACTTGATTGTATAGGCTTACTGTGATTTAGTAAAGCTATACTTATTTATTTATTTGATTATTTATAAATAATGGGTTTCCTTTGAATGAAAATATCCTGATTAATGTATTACTATTTTTTTTGCTTGAAAATTCCTTTCACGTAACTTTTTTTCGTATTATTACATGATGTACTTTAGTGTGCGTTAGTAGTCCCTTTAAGACTTGTAAAAGACACAATATTAATTTTCTGTTTTGAAACTTTTCCCAGCCTAGAACCCTTATAATAATCAGTTAAATCACTTTGTACCATTT
The DNA here is from genome assembly GCA_003401595.1 of Venustaconcha ellipsiformis. Lineage (NCBI taxonomy): Eukaryota > Metazoa > Mollusca > Bivalvia > Unionida > Unionidae > Venustaconcha > Venustaconcha ellipsiformis. Next base: position 3,881 of record QKMX01038888.1, read on the forward strand.
TCCGCGACAATTTCAGTAACGTTAACAACAGCGAAACTAATATTTACATTTGTTTAAAATAGTTTGTTATTAATACAAAATTTAATATTATGATGCATGTTATTTTGCGATTTTCAGCTACATTGGACCATATTTTTGTATCCACAATTATATTTTGAAGTTAAACGTTCTTCTATCATACATGCAAGTCGTGTGATAAGGTGGAACCTAAGAACGACCGTAACAGACTACAGTAACATAAACATATTTGAGACATTATTTAATGCCAATTTGATTTGTTATATATTTAGTATTTTGTGACACAAGAATTCTGTCATCCTACGATGTATACATGCAATATTATTCAAAGTATTTTTTTGTTACGAAACATGCAAAGCAAGGGATATAGTACTTAATAATGCGATTCTTACTTTACACTGTTTTATTATTGCTCTAAAGAAACAATGGCAGTTAAAATTCAGTTCCATTGTCGAAAATAAAATCTTATTAATGGGGCAGTATTCTGTAATTTATTCAAAAATGTAATCTGATAATAGTTATTTGGTACATGAATGGAAAAGTAATTTACCAGAAAATAGAAAATGTTATCTATGATATCACAACCGTTGGCTAGACGCTACAAAACACCTTAGGTGTGTCTTCATATTCTGACCTTTGCGGTAATTATCTTCCATAGAAATATACATCACATTTTTTAAATTCTTTTTTAGGACTTTTAAAGAAATGTCATCAGAATGGTAAGTCATAAAATACAGTACCTGTTGTTTTGGTTTAAAAACAAATATTTGCATTGCGAATCATTCGAGATTAGACGAGATTTAGAGCTAATTTATCAGAGTATGCTTTATACAGGGATTATGCATGACAGTAACTAAATAATCATTTTCTGATTAACACAAGTGGACATAATTTCAATGTGTTGGCGATTAATATTTTGTTTATTATCTTTATAAATATATGTTGAGACATAAACATGTAATAAAACTGGTTATTTAAACGGAATTGATAGATGTTTAAAATGGTTCCTTTAAACGATAGAATTAAAATAATACAGTCAAAATACAGATCACATAACGTACGTACGTACGTAATAATTTATATAGGTAAATGGAGAGATTATTAGGCGGTTAAGTAGTTATGATGGACGAAAGATATATTCACTTATTCCATTTGATTATATAATATACGTGGATTTCTCAAATCCTGTATTATATCCAGGCTTTAACAATTTTGGTGGCAGCGATAGACTTTGGCACGACATACTCTGGGTGGGCATACAGCTTTAGGCATCAATACAACAATGACCGGACGAAAATATCTGCGAAAGTCTGGTCGGGAGGAAAACTCATGTCAGAAAAAGCACCAACAACAGTTCTTATAGAACCAGACGGAAAGACATTCAAAGCTTTTGGGTATGATGCCGAAGACATATACGCTGATCTTTCTAATAAAGGGAAGCACAGAGACTGGTTTTATTTCCGGAGGTTTAAGATGCTCCTCATGGATAAAATCGTAAGTTACAAAGAACACGCACAGTTAGGAAGCTGAAAACTTGCTTAAAGAAGTGAATACAATATGTTTTGGGTCCTTGTTTTACAGCAAACGTTTCTATATCTATACTTTCTATATCTATATGGCATTACAGATTTCAAGCAATCAGATCATTCTGAAGGAAATGGAAATACATGTAATCAAAAATAATGCTGTAGCGTCACACACAACACATCCGTGGACCAGTTTTGGGCTCAAATAGAAAATGACGGCTGGTAAGGAAAAATGATATCAACGGAGAGGTCTGATATTTAAAGAAGGTCAAGGGAAAATTATTTTGATTGCATCCACAATAAGAATTGAATTAAAAATTTTGCCAACCATTAATTTATCTAGAGATGATCATATAGTGCATTAATGTTCATGATGTTAATACCATGTCAACAGTACAAACTATACATCCAGAGTTTTAAAGTTACTAATATTCATTCCAACAATTACAGCCAATGTAACATTTCACGGCATCGTGTACTTGATTGAATTATGTTGCTCACACATATGTTCATAAATTGGAAGTAGATTAGTTCCATACACATGAATATAATAACTAAGAACGTAATAACTGTACATGTCATCACAGTATTGTTTAAAATATATAATCCAACGCTCGAATCAAAATTCAAAGATTTCAATATCAGCTGATTCTGACCCCCCCACAAGAAAGATTCCAAACGATAAGTTTTACCTGATTCTCTCCTACCCCCAACAAAGATTCCAAGTTCTCACTTTTACCTGATTCTGTCCTCCCACTACAACGTACCTAATTATAAAAGGGTAGTTGAAAGTTCAAAAGCTCCCTAATTTACCAATGAAAGCCACCTCACTTCTGTCCACGTGAGTTTGAGTCTCGGAATCGGCATGTGTGGATATATGAAAGCTTGCCAGAAACCTACCGTGGCTCGTTGGTTCTTACTCCGCTAGTTATATTGTTTTCCATGTATAGCATATAGCGTGCTTGAATATGACGTTAAATTCGTAGCAACAACACCAAACAATATATTTAAAATGAGTTTTGTTTTTCTATTTAACAAGTAAACGTTTGAAGGAAAAACATAAACATTTTATTTATCTGTTCAGATTCTGGACACTAAACCCATTCGCTATGCTGTGCTGGCAACAAACAGAATCTAACATCTTCATTAAATGTTTATTTAACTAGTTTCCAGTGACTACTATTAATTGGTTACTGTATGCTTGTTCGTGCGCGTTAGCAATATGTGTAATTAAAGCGTTACACCGTCACCGTATTTGTAGAAAGATTTACTTTTGTATGCATACTAGTTTTACAAGTAGAGTTTCGTAAGCACTTAAAGAATTTATATTCATGTTTAAATAAAAGTTTTGCTAATCTTAGAGTCTAGAGCGTGGATTGGAAATGGAAGATGAGACAGGAAAGAAACTTTCGGCAAAAGCCGTGTTTTCAATGGCAATCAGATACCTGAAGGATGATTTATTGGAAGACTCTACCAAGAGGATTGCGGATATGGTCAAGCCTGAGGACATCATGTGGATAATGACAGTTCCAGCGATCTGGAACGATTCCGCGAAACAATTCATGAGAGAGGCAGCGGTTGAGGTATTTTATTTTCTGTTCAAGAGATCCAATTTACAATTTCATTCATCCAGAAAAAGCTTATGTGGCATTTTAATTTGCAGTTACATGAAGGATTATTAATAAGAACACAAACATGGAGTCATGTTGATGAGGAAAAGCCGATCACCATTTTTTGTTCTGAAAAGGGTTATATGAAGTTAAAGTTAAACACCACTGTCAGCGTAGTTTAGAATTAATTCACAAAATTATAATATTGCCATTAATGTGAAAATAAAGTGTTTCATTTAAGCTATGTGTCTGATCGAGTTTGCGATTTAAGTTTTAGCTATGTTGCATCTTCCTGCAGGCTGGAATTAACACTAACAAGCTGAAGCTTGCTCTCGAACCGGAGACCGCTTCCTTATTTTGTCGACTTTTACCGATAAATAGAATGACAGGCGATACAGATTTATCTAAGATAAAAGAAGGATCAAAATACATGGTTCTTGACGCTGGAGGTAAGATGTAATATTTCAATTTATCTGTGTACGATATTAAATGTGCAACATCATTATGAATGGCATTCTCTTCTTAAAGTTTCTCCTAAGAACGTCTCATATATTTATCTGTAGAAAATTCCTAGATAACTTTACAGCTAATTCTTTTGCATCATTAACATGGTACTATGAAAAACACTTTATAGCATGATATATTATATAATTTAGTGATTAAAAGTTTTAATCGGATTTACTGTATTTAATTTATTGTTTATTAGATATAATGATTTGTGAAATTAGACCATTGTGTCAATATGTTTTAACTGTTTTTGTTAACTACAGTTTGACTCTAGACTGTGCAACAAGCATTGTATACAACTATTGGTTCCATGATTTCCATAATAAAGACAATAAAAAGAAGGATGGAGACCTACCTATTAATCATTTAAGGGTTATACAAATATTTCAAGCATTCAATGAATCACTAGATATACACTATCAATCTGTTTAATAACTTTTATGCTGTTTTCATGTATCAGTTTGACGGTCTTTAATCAATACGATTTCTTTCTTCCTACTTGTTTGCCTATCGTTCTGTCTTATGTCATGTTTTGTTACCTTCTTACTTCCTTTCTTTCATGTTATACATCAGTTTGAATTACTGATATACCTGCTTACCAGCTTGTCTTCCTAGACATGACTTTCTCATAACGTTGTACTGGATTTACAGGTGGTACTGTGGATGTAACTGTTCACCAGGTTCTTAAAGGAGGGAGACTAAAGGAAGTTATCAAAGCTAGTGGAGGCGCATGGGGTGGGGGAAAGGTTGACGAGGCGTACAGGCAATTCCTCATCACTATCGTGGGGAAACACGTATTTCACAAATTTGTAAACAATCACATGGACGATTATCTCGAAATAGTTAGAGATTTTGAATTAAAGAAACGAAAAATTGAGCCAGCAAAAGATTCAAATGTTTTAGGAACTGATCAAACAAAAGAACCAACTGAAAGCACAGAAATTGTTGTAATCAGATTTCCGTTAGCCTTAAAGGAAGTCTTTGTAAAGGAAACAGGCGAAACGCTTGAAACAACCATAACACAAACAGTACATTCGGGACAAATTGAGCTAGTAGGCGATAAATTAAAAGTCGACGCAAGAATAATGAGAAGATTGTTTGAAGAGGCAACGAAAAACATTGTTGACCACATAAAGATGTTGTTCGTCAATCCTGTTATGAGGGATGTCCATACAATTCTGATGGTCGGAGGGTTCTCTGAATCAAAGATGCTACAACATGCTATTCGTAAAGAATTTAGAACGATCTCTGTCATTGTTCCTCATGATGCTGGGATGGTTGTTTTGAAAGGAGCCGTAGTATTCGGACACGATCCTGGTGCGATATCAGAGCGTATTGCCAAATACACCTACGGTATAGCGAAATGTAAGAAATTTATTGAAGGAGAACATGACAAGAGATACAAGATCATTAATAGTGACGGGAGTGTGAAGTGTGACAATATCTTTGGCAAACATGTTGAAATAGGACAGTCACTGAAATGCGATGAAAGTTTTCAGCATAAATACCACGCTCCAGGGTCAAAAGCAACTAGATTTGTGGCAAGATTATTTGCAACCGTGAACAAAAACCCGAAATACGTAACTGATGTTGGCTGTTTTCGGGTTGGAGAAATGAGAGTGGATGTTGATACAAGTGTACCTTACAAGGACAGAAGCTTTATTATCAGTTTATTGTTTGGTGGCACGGAGATACTTGTAAAAGCTGTTGAGAAGAGCGGACGAGAAACAACTTGCATTTTGAATTGTCTGGAGTAATGCCGATGTAAACCAAGCACAATGAGAGCCTTATTTTTATATTGTACAGTTTTGCACAACATCTATAGCATCTTATCTTTAAAGGTTTTGAATATTACCGTAATTATGTTGTCTTTTTATGCATGTGACCGGGGTTTCGCATGTTCACCGAGACAACAATGAAGGTGACATTATATGATTCGAGACAGATAAGCGAATGTTCAATTGTAATTTCTAAACTTCCTTGCCATATCTATATATTTCATGCCATAATTACCTCATGTTTTATCCATGTATCCACCGATGCATGTATATATGAAGGTGAAAACCCATACAAGGCTCATGGTTATTCATTTTGGTGATCGCAAACAGTAGGTACTTACCAATACATACTAGCTATCTTGGTTTTGTTGAAAAAGTTTGGATAAACTAGGTTGGGTGATGATGTGCTGCAAGATGTCTTTGAATTTGTCAAGAAGGTCAGTTCAAGGAAGCTGTCGACAACTACATAAACTACTTATGATAGAAGATGAAACAAATCGACGACAAAAATGTCATCCTAATTTATGGGAAGGATTACGCAGACGGAGCTTCATACATCAACAATTTTAGGAGCCATCTGAGAGATGATGAAAGTACTTATTGGATTGCAAAACGTGCGCTCATTTCCATGATTAAATCAACCTTACACATTTGAGACACTCCCCAAAAATGTACAATCTACAACGACACGAACGTAAATGATCTTGTTAGTGAGTGCAACAAATTGCATAGTATTAAATGCACAATGCAGGACCGGAGATGTGTGGCATCTGAATGCACGTTTTACATAACCTGCACAATGTATTTGAAGTTTACGAGTTGAAAGACGTAGAGAAGAACAGTTAAAATAATTGTAATATTATGTTTAACTTGTATTAAATTGAAGATATGAGACGAGATATTTTAAAGGTTAATAATTATTATAATTATGAAAACGCAACTATTTGAAGGGAGAGTATTAATGATGATGGTAAGAGTGTGCAGTGTATAAAGAATACGTCTGAGATATATAAACACTTGTTATTGTCCTAGTTTGGTGGCAATGTGAGGGTTACAAGGAAGGACAACATTAGATTTTATTTCTCTGAATAATTCAGATGGATGTTCCAAGCCATTGAATATTGTTCTGCTTTGTATGCTTGTTATAATTCCTTTTACTGCTGATGATGCTGCTATTACTACTACTACTACTGTCACTAAGACCGCTGCTACTATCACTAATACTGATGCAACTACTCCTAACTACCACTAGGGTTGTTACAAATACCAACACTTCTACCAATCCTATAATTAAGCCTTGCCTATGCGACATCCTAGCGTTTTCAATATCATTTAAAATCCAGCGTTTTATTTCAATTCTGATGTCCTCTTATTTTATCGACACACTCAGAGGCATTATTATTCTTAGTAACTGATACGTCAAGAATGTGATAAAATCTAACAATGCACTTGAGGGACATACCGCTTAATTGTCTGCGAGGTAGGCTGACGGTAACTCGTTCCCAAATATCGCGGCACTAAAGTAACTCGAATAAATTATTATTTTGTTTGCAAATACAACCAACTACCACATCCACATTTCAAAGATCAGTCAATAATTGATGTTGTTATTTCATGATATGCAATAGCATCAAGTGTCAGTTGCTAAATCACGAAGCCAATGATAACCAGATCATGGAGTTATGGATGTCGTCTCAATCGAGAACTGACAATTTATATCACTCGTATAATTGCATCTTTCACTCACGCTGATAATACTATTGTCGTTTTGATTGTTCTTTTAATTTTTTTGTTTCCTTTTCTGACCTTAAAACTATGTCATGTAAAAATATTTACATTTTTTTATGAATCAATTGTTGTTTTGTTTTATTTTTTGTTTTTGCATTGAATAAATTCCATAAGCCTTAGGGCGATCAATTTCCTGAATTGAGATTTTGTTCCTTGAGTAGCTTTATTGGCTGTCGGCATTTTGCTTGGCAAAACAATTATTTTTGCTAGCGTGTTCAGCTCTCAGATCCCAACATTGCTGCAGAAACAAACTGGCTTTTTACAGATATTGATGAATTTTTGGATGAATTGAATCAAAAAGACATTATAGAATCCTTCATTCTCCAATGTCAATGTTACAAATCTGAATGGATAAGTATTCCTAAAGTATAATTTTGAAGTTATTTCTTTAACAAATTTCACAACAGTCTGATTCCGTCTGTAATACTGGAGCCAGGTAAACATTAAATGTTCTATTGAGTCAAGTCCGCTCGTGGCCAATAATGTGACTGAATTTTATTCATCTATGTAAGTAACAGTGTGTACGCCTTTCAAGACGTCTGCACTTCGGTCCTTGACCATTTTCTTTTGTCATCTACGTTTCTTACGAAAGAGTGAAAACGGTTGGTTTAATGTTATTAACAAAGTTGGGTTGCATGTCTTTATGCACTTTTTTCCATATCCAGTGTTGATATTGTGAATACTCTCTTATGATTGATAAGCGGTTATTTTAAAGCTTTAAAGCAATGAAAAATGTGTCTATTTCTATCTCATATATATTTAGACTGTTTCTTTAATGTGGAGAAAATTTGAAAGAATATTATGACCATATCGATGTTGATAACGAAGGCATTTTATTTCAGACATGTGTCAATGATCATATGCTTTAGTTTACTTACATTATATGGTCTGTACAACATCATTGGTAGTATCTACAACCTCGAAATGGATCAGGCTTGTATATGAAAGAAGTAGTGACTATATTTGACAAAGATAGTTTTCAATAAATATATTTTGTATACTTCGAACAATAATGAGACTCTTGTGTGTTACAACCCTTTAAGGTTTACTAATAGTACAGTAGCATAATTCATTTTAGGTAATCCCACTTTTTGTAATGAGCTGAAAATTTGATATAAAAGGAATTATCACCTGATGGCCTTTAATGACGTGTTCCTTGGTTCTCATGGTGAATGTTCAATACATATGAATTGTTTCTATATGGTCATTAGTAAATATAAGGTTTTTCTCTCCTTTACTTACTGTACTTACTTTTACGTTTTATTTTTGCCGTATGTTTTGTTTTACAAATTGTACTCATTGCAATATACGAGAAAAATAATGATGTTTCTTGTAAATTAACAGTTTGCTAAAATTAGCATATAATGAACTTCACACAGCTAGATCGCAAATAATTCCCCCTTCACCTTTTTCGTTTTTGAAGTCAATATAATCTAAACAAACGCATATATATAT
>QKMX01039056.1:0-10072 GCA_003401595.1 Venustaconcha ellipsiformis
TCTTCTTCTTCTTCTTCTTCTTCTTCTTCTTCTTCAACCGTTATTACCTCTACTACCCGGTCCCTAAGTGGCCTAATGGTCTAAATCGCTCACCGTTACAAATCACTACCATCTTACCTCCGTCAGCGTGGGTTCGAGTCTCGGTCTCTGCCAATGTGGAAACACGAGAAAGCTTGCCAGTAGTTTCCCTTAGGTAGGCAGTTTTTTTTCCCGGGGTTCTTTTTCCACAGTTATAAAAACCGCCATGAATAGCCTATGTTGTGCTTGAAAATGGCGTTAAACCCCATAACAACAATTACTACTATAGACACCACAACAAATAGCTGTATAATCCTTATGCCAACGGATAGTTGACAAAAACATTAATTGTTGATGATTTATTAGGGAAATATTCATATATGATATTTTTCTCTTGACACATTAAAAATTCTGAGTATAAAGATAATGCATTATTGCAATGCTTTATGGAACATTTTATCGCAATCAGCTTCTGAGATAGCACCATACTTGGGTATTTGGTTTAAAATGCCCAACCCACATCCAATGAAGAAAACAAGTTTCGTTTCTCAGTTGATGGAAATTCATAACATTGATTTATTGCCATAAGAAAAGACATTTATCTTTTCTTTTCGCATTTATGCGGACAACATCAACACTATACTACAGTATAAATTAGTTTTGATTGACAGCAGAGAGTTCCATGTGATTAATATTTCTTCCTGACGACATAGCTGACTTGAGGCTGTGTAATGTAGACGTAGCTTTTTCTGATTGGTCAATATTATTCCCCGCCCTTTAAAGCCACGCCTTTCAAACAGCAAGCGACAGGTAAACGGCTGTGATTGGGGAGCGGCTATCGCAATAGATTGTCTGCATTCTTGACAGGGAAAATCAAAATTTTCCGGTATATCACGAGAACTTGCGATGTTTGTGTGTTGACTTGTTGGGCGGTGTGGTTGAAATAGGTATCAAAGACGAAACTCAAGATTTGATTGACAAGCCGGAAGGGTTGAGTGAACCATTAACATTTAACTTGACTCACATGACAGTACACTACAACATTTCAGCCTGAACACTGCGTCTTTTCGCCAGCTCAGTTCAATCTATTTTCCTGGGATATTATAGTCTACTCGTTTGTATTTAACTTCACACGGAATACTCACAATTATGATGTTGTAAATAATAACGGTCCGCGTTGATTCATCCAAATTCTTTGTTTTGTCGGATATTACAAGTTGAGTTGTGAAAATGCTAACTTCATCTGGTGGCCATTATCTTCCCCCGGATTTCTTACAACCATTGCCAACAACGGTAAGTTTTCTTCTTTTATACAAGTGAATCATACTGTAATTTGCTTTCAGCATTTGGAAATCATTATTTTTCTTTGTTATCTTCACTCGTTTTATTACTCTGGAACAGCCACAGATTCGCTTTACATCATAAATAACGGTTTCGAATTATATAATAAAAACACTTGTAGTTACAGTGTTATCAGAATATTTGTTCGACAATACATGTCCGTGAGAAAAAAAAAAACAACAAAACAACAAACCTTTTTATTGGAATAGCATGTCCGCCCCTTTAAGACAGAGCCTGACTGGGCATACAAGCCTGATCTCGTGTAGAAAAAGACCATTTCTAGTGGATCGATATACACTTTCGCTATTGCCTAGTAAATCACTTCAAACTGTTACAAATTAAATGAATAGACCTTTATCGCCATGATCGATTTTTACTTCCTTTGACTTGTTCATATACAATCGTACTGAACGCGACCTCGACATGTTTTAACGAGGATTTGAGAGAGATCATTACTATTGTAATGTAGAAAATACATTAAAGCCGTGTGTTAAGAAACAGCTGTGAAATAAAGAAAATTGTACAACCATATTTCCATGGGAAGTTCCGTGTTTTATCAAAGAAAACTGCACAGCTACATTTATGTGGAGCCTTCCGTGTTTTACCATAGCCTCATAGAAAACCTTACAACCACATTTCTGTGAAAACTTCGGTTTTTTATCAAATATTATTTAACTTTATGGCGGTACATTATACTCGGTTCTTTGCCACGCAAAAGTTCCACGAGAAATGTTTTGACAGCAAGAGACTGTTTTAAGTATGTCGCAATTTATTGTTAATTAATAATGATGGCAGTCCATTTGTGTCTACAACGCGTGTATAGACAAGTCTTGACAAGCTGTAAGGACGGATGAATAGCTCGAAACATACAAGTAAAGAAGGTTATTATGATATTGTGTTTGTTTATTGATGGTTTTAAGTTAGGAGGCGGGCAGTGATGATCCCTAAACATCACAAAAGCAGTGAATCGAGGAACGACTCGAATTAAAGTGAAACAAATCAGTTTGGCGAGTTTCAAAATGTCTAGTTGGGTACTTACATTTTAAAGCCAAATACATAAAAATTCGGATATCAACATTGAAAGGGGTTATGATGTAATTTTGATACATGAAGAGAGAGAAAAAACTGCAGTTAAGAACAGTCCTCCTTCATTAACTGTCTAATTGGTACGTCGTTCATGATCTTGTTAAATATTTAAACACCATAAAAATACTCACACGAAATCGAGGAGGGATCGATAATATGGTCGTGTTTATAGGCTTTTATTATTACATTATATCACTTACAAATATGTTCAAAGTCACGTAATAAAAATAAAATCTTCCGTGAAAAGTAAATTATTTTGAAGCGTACTGATTATTGTAAAGCGTGCTAATCAAATTAATTAAATGCACTACTTTCATTCTAAACAATGCAGGGCACATTCCATTGTTGTAGATATGTATGTATACTTGTACACAAGATATACATGATCTTCTAAATTTGCGAAGTTTTTACTTTATATTTAATTTAGATGATCTATGGATAGAGTAGTCTGAAATAAAGAATTATTATCTTAATGTAAGTATGCACGAAAGTAACTATAATAAACCCCAAAATGTTACTTCTATCCATTTCCTGTAGACCATGTAAAATAGACAGGTCACTAAAATACACCTCAAAACGCTACTTCAATCTTGATTTCCGATAGACTCTTTAAAATAGTAGTCAAATCAAAATAGGTCTAATTAAAGTAACATTGGGGTCACTATAAATTTCAGTTTTCTATAGTCGTTTCCATTTGTTTGGAAAGAACTCTTTCGACTTATTATTGCTCATCTTCAAGACAGTTCTCTAAACCAGTGTTTTAGGGTAAAAAAAAAAAAAGATTATTAAGAATTGAAGATTGTCAAGAATTGTAGGTGAAGATTTTTAATAACTTAAAACAAGACAGTTGGAAGGGAATTACGTAAATGTTTGGAATAGAAAAACATCTTCGGATGTGTACATGTAGAGACAACTATAACAACCAATGACCTTTTATCAGAGATTACGAGGCACAACAGTTTGCTTATGGGGTTTAGAAATAAATCCCAGTTTCTTTGATACGGAAGTACATGTGTTATTAGCGCTCAACATTTCCCCCATTTTTTTTATAATAAAGACCCACTAATCAATATTCCAAACAAAACCCCATGAAGATAAGATATTTCTAATTATGTATAGTAGACCAAACACATGAACCAATCCGAGCGAAACATTACAAGTGTTAAAAAGCGGTGTAATAACATAGGATTGTTAATATAAGACATTAAATTTTTGTATGTGGGATATTGCAGGCATCCTTGTTAAGTGTAACACATAATAACGGAGGCATAAATAAAAATCTAGGAACGAATGATGTTAAAGGTTATAGTCAGCGTGTATTAAAATATCCCCTAGCAATATCATTTCTTTTCTGACAAATGCACCATTAAACATGTAGTGGACGTAAATAAATCGTGTGTTGTCATATATTTGTCTGTGTATTATACAGAGAGAAAAAATCACTTTCCTCGCAATTTTATAATATAAGAATATCAAGAGTGATGCTGCACGTTAACATTTACCTATTATTGAGGGGAAGTTTTTTCTGCTTTTGTTATCAGTTTTATAAATTGTAATTTGTTAAGCCTGTGTAAATTGATTCAGGTCTATTCTGCTTTGTCGCAAACTGATAAAGAAGATATATTTTTGTGCCATATACGTACGATTCACAGCGCTAATTTACACATAAAATGTATACAGCTCTACATTTGCTTCCATGGACAAACATGGGGGGGGGGATGAATCTCATTCAGATAGTTTAGTTTCTGGGTGGAGTTTAGACTATGCACAAATTTTGTGTCCATATTCTATTGAAAATTTTTTTCGTTTAATTTTTCATTACTGATTTATTATCCTTTTAAGAAATTGTTTTCGTTCCGTCTATTTATTATGCAGATAGCTATTATTACATTGCTATATGTACACGTTTTGCGTATTAAGTTACTTCTATGGCGGAAGTTGCCAACAGCAGATAATTTGTCGTCTGGAGGCTATTTAACTGCAGTTCTGAAAATTCTATTCATTTTCTTTCAGTTGGATGCGAAGAATAGTCCTTTGGCTCTTCTTGCCCAAACATGCAGCAGCATCGGGAAGGACACGACACCGACCAAATCTATAATTCCACCACTCGAGAAAAAGAAAGAATGTTCAGGACCAGAAAAAACAAATAATTCCCTTAATGAGGGAAGAAAAAGTTCACCTTCAGGACCTTTAGAAAGCGGCAGACAATCACAAGAGAGGTCGAAATCAAATTCTAGTGAGAACAAGGACGTGTCATATTATGTTCCAAAAACCGGCGCTCCTGAGGACAAAAGGTCTAGATCCGAGTCTCCTCGCACTGCCAACCTCCAAAAATCCGGTGGGTCTTGTACTAGCACAACAAGTGTGATAACAAAACCGATTTCTTCAGCATCTCAGGATGCTTGTAAGACTGATAAATCCAATCAGAGACCTGCTAGAGTGGGTTCTCCTGATCAGCTGCAAAAAGACTCTCCTCCGCCGAAAATGCATAGATCCAGAAGTCCTACTCCTGTGTATGCTTCCGCAGCGGACTTTAAACTATCTGATTACCATCCACATTCCATCTACTCGGGCTTATCCAACCCACATCTTGCACATACAGGACTTTCTCTAGGAAGTCATGGCTTTCCAATGGATGCAATGTCAGCACATGGATATCCATCTCCCTACAGTGTTCAAAATGGACTCAGTTTTTCACACGCCAGTGCTCTCGAGGCTCATGCTGCTTTAAAAAGCGCCATGCCTTCATTATCTCCATACGTTCAGTATGCAAGAATGAGAAATCCATCAGGGGCGACTACCCTTGTGCCTATTTGCAGAGACCCATACTGCACACATTGTCAGTTATCTGTACAAAATTCTCATCTGTCATCAACTTGCTCTGCCCCAGGGTGTACCCAATGTGCACACGAGAAATCCTTACAGAGTTTAAGCGCTTTGGGACTAGCTGGAGCGAATCCATCCCATCTTCTTCAACCAGGATCTCTGACAGGGGGTCTTCCTTCTGCTGCAGCTGGGTTATCATCTCTTCACAGCCTGTCTTCTTTTTATTCTCAGAGTCTGCTGGCTCAACAAGGACTTCCTTATGCATGTAACTGGGTCTCGGGAAACGATTATTGTGGTAAGCGATTCACAACATCGGAGGAACTGTTACATCACTTGAGGACACATACGTCTGGTATGGATAGTGCTCTGCCCCAATATGGACCTTTTGGGCTTTTTCAAGGATTTGGAGACTATTCAGCTCTTCATGGTTACCTTGGATCAGCAGCAGGAAACCTTAGCCCAGGATCCCTACGACGGATGTATCCAACAAGTGTTAGCCCTCTTACAAGCAGTACGTTGCATTCGAATAGATACCATCCATACAAAAGTGCCTTGCCTAGCATGCCTTCTGGACTCCCATCCGGTCAGTCTTTATCGTCCATTGGGCCACATTATAATATATATGGACAGAGGATAGGAGCGGCTATTGTTCCATGAATGTTTTGATCAGCATGTGATAGTCAAGTGTGTGCTGTGTCGGTTAATTGACTTGTGGTGATATGCTGACATGGAACATTGTTTGTTCCGCATACAAATATTACAAACTGTTGGAAATGAGTGTTGAAAACATGTGCGAGATACATAGAATCACCGTTGAAGTGATATTTAGAATTTCTGTGGGAGTGAGGATTATATGTAGAATAATCCAGAGAAGAAAAATGAATGTTAACTTGTATGTTGAGTTTCATGAGTTTATTAATTTGATATTAAATATTTATAACATATTTTGATCGTTCTGTTGTTATTTTAAACTAATTAATTTTATTATACCATTCGTATTTTTCATCAGATGATTTTTTTTATTGCAGCCAAAGTCTGAATTAATTTTTTTAGGCATGAGGGAGAGGTGTTTAACATTTAACAAATTGTGAATTAAATGCATTAGAAAAATTCCTCATCGTGGTGAAGGAAAGTCACTTAGATATTACAATGAGAATTTATCATAGTTGATAAAATATTATGGAATATTTCTAATGAAGGGCTGACATGTACATTGTTGTTTATACGTAACATGACCACACCAAACCAGTTCAGTTTCAAGACGAATGACATATTTGAATATTGAAATTAAAAGCAAATTCATCATCGGTATTAGAGGTTGTTAATGTAATCATTAAATTACTCGGATAGTAAGTATCATACTTGAATAAAGTCCTTGCTTTAGTAATTTTTTGTACCTTCACGTTTGCCAAGTAAAGTAAAAAACGTGTTAGAATGTCTGCAAGAGATTCTGTGAATTAATGGAATTAGACGTAGGATTTCAATGCAAAAGCAAAACAAAATGTGCATTTCCGGTCGGCTGATTGTCACCATTTCTCACTGCCAAACTTCGAACACACCCCACACCCGGTAAATCAGTCTCCCAGCAACATTAACTACAAATAATATAATAAAAATAACAAGTCTGCCCTTATTTTAAACTCGTTGCAAGCAACCGGAAACATTACTTTGGCTTTGTTCATATTGCTGTATATTTTGGATTCCACAGTTGGTTGCAGTCTTTTTTCTTTCTTGAAAATATTGCAACTTCTCTCCATTGACTCATTTTCTCACCCCTAAGTGTTGGTAGTTAATTTCAGCAGGATAATAAACTGGATTATGATTTCATGAAAGCCTTACAAGTTGTGTCACAACTGTTATTAGCCCCAAGGGCATCATCGGGTGGTCTCGTTTGATCGCTCTGACATATTGGATCAGTGACTGCACACATAAAATTGTCCAAAATTTTAGTCTCTTTTAGGCGTTATTTTAAATTTATGCAAAACATAACCAAGCCAATTGTCTTACTTGAGAAGATTCTACAAACATGCTTTTTAAGCCCCTCACCCAATTACATTTCAAAATTTGAGGTCCTAATTCTTTAACATTTTTTGGAGAAGTTGCAAGACGTTACAAACGCACGCACACGCGGGCTATTCATAATCGGTGCTTTTATTTTTAGAAAAGCGAGGTAATTTGTATCTTGGTTTGTTTATTTTATTTTCTAATTATTTATTCAGTCAAATCTGAAAACATTTACTATCTTCTTACCAAACTAACAAACCACCAAGAATCACTCGTGGTATATGTTAATTATTTTAATATTAGCTCTTATTTTTGTAATTTAAATCTTTAACTTTTTCATCTGATCAGGGAGATAAATAAATGTTTACATGGACGATGCATATAGATGTTTTTGTATGAAAACAAAGATATGTCAATTAATCTCAAAAATAAAAAAAAATTAAAAAGATAAACTATAAACCTTGATTTTTATATAGATTAAAAAATTTACGCAAATTATAATTAATATTGTAGGCATTAATATTTTGGAGTATAAATAAGTTTGAAATTTTATGAGTACGGTATTATGTGTATCAGTTTGATCCTTAGTATAGCTCACCATGCTACACACAAAGTGGACAATAATTCAACAGGACAGTCCAACTGCAAGAACAGAGGTCATACGTAATTAAAAACTTAACTCGAGAGAAAAAAGTAAGAACTTACCCAGCAGGACAATATATCAAAAAAAGTACGAGTCTTAAGATTGTAGTAATAAAAGTAAGTCATAGGAAACAATTATATTGCTATCGAACAATAAATTGCACCCCATTCAAAGTTATATTTTCAAAATTGTTTTAATATATGTTCTTGAAAACACTATACACACAAATGGTGGACAGGGAAAATGTAAACTTAAACAAAATTCATTAACATTTTGAAAACGAGACGTCAGCGTAGGTTCGAATCTCAGGCTGGGCCAATGTGAGTATGTGAGAAAGCTTCCCAGTAGCTTCCAATATGTAGGCGGTCCTTCCCGGGGTTTTCCTTGGTTTTTAATCCAACAGCTATACAGATCGACATGTTTAGCCAGCTGGTCATGCACTGAACGATGGTTCTAAACCCAAATAAGGACCTGTAAATAGCTATATATGCTGCCAGTTGCCTACATTAAGACAAAGCGAGCTTATGGTTCGATCCTTCTTTCAGTTACCATTTGCTCGTTGCCACTTTCGATGCCTCGTTTCCGATCCGCATTTGTTCAAACATAAACTACGCGCATTTTGATGATGAAGATAGATGAGTTAAATGATACTAATATGTTAATTCATATATATTGCAGATGTTATCTTATATCTGATAAGGTGAGCTTGTTATCTTTTCGGAGGCCATGTTTATGACCCCATTTGATCAAACTTAAAATGTCGGCTTAAGACATTCTGAGACGATTTAGACAATGAAGAATATTCACACATTGTGATGTAATTTTGCTCCTTATTGTCTAAGTATAACTCTAGAATCCATATAACTGACCCATCTTAATTAGATTTGAAATAATGGGTTTATACTATTGTCTTTAGATGAGTTAATGATCAAGATTTATGCATAGTAATGATGTGATCTTGCATTTGATTGGCTGAACTTGTTATTACTCTGGAAGTCATATATTTATGATTAGAGTTTAATCAGATTTGGAATATAGACTTGTATGAGAATTTCTCGAGAAGTTGCTGGCTATCTAGATTTACGAATATTAATGAGGTGTTCATACATCTGATTTGCTTTAAATTAAAATAATGCGATTATATTGCATTATATCTTGAGATTTTATTTCTATTTTAATTTTTTTTTTTTTATAAAACTTGGTTCATTTGAGTTTAACATTAAAATCTTCAACAAGTTCAATCATGTGCGAGAGACGATGTATATTAATCGAAATTTAAAATCGACATGAGGCAGTGGCGTCATGGGAGGTTGGGTGCGCACAGGGTGACACCATCAGAGGGGTTGATACCAAAATTACTGTAAAATATTTGAATTTTTGTGCCGGTAGGGGTACCATTGGGGTGGCATCATGAGTTACCGCACATGACTATAAAAGTTTTGAATTTTTGTGCAGGAAGGGGTGGATGGTCCATTGGAGGTGACACGATTAGTTACTGTACTAGGTGATCCCAAACCTAGTGACGCCACTGATATGAGGTACACTTTTAGAGATAGATTACAAAAAGTAATGTTCTTACACTACATCAGATTCATTTGTGAACTTTTCAAATACCAAGTTGCGTAAGAAACTGAGTGATATGCCCGCATTGGCCTCTTATTGGATTTTATATAGACATAAACTGTTCTTAAATTACTTTACTTTTGATACACTAATTTGCTATATACATTTCTTTTTGTAATGATTCTTAACACACACATATCTTTTGGATTTAGCCGCAGAGACAAGGCATACTAGCTATGTTGAGTAAAACTACAAGCAGCGTAGACCCTGACCTGCAATAGCATAAAGCGATCACAAATCAGGATCTATGGTGTATGTTTTATCAAACTTCATGGACCCAAATCTGACGGCATATTATGCAAAGGCATGTCTGAGTCGGTGCAGTTTGTAGTTTGACACGAATTAGAAGTGAGTATAGATTATAAAAGGAAATTACTCAATCGATTGCTAAATTAGGAACTTGTATATTTCTTTATGTCAGTACTATATCCTTTATTATATTATCTTATCCACAACTTAAATCATACCGCAGTTACCTTTATTGAGGTGGCATAGTCGTTAGAGCGTCCGCCTCTGATGCGGGAGGTCGCG
>QKMX01039262.1:0-10419 GCA_003401595.1 Venustaconcha ellipsiformis
AGGAAAGCAGTGGCTGATCGTACTCATCAAGTTGTCGTTTTAAGGAATTCCACGGTACAATGTATTTATGTCCTGACAGCGTCCAAGCTACAAGAGGTCTCGGAAGTTTTCCGATCAGTGCATGAACGTTCACGTTTCTACGAGAATTTAGCGATGTCCACATCCTTTACAGTCTCCCAAGCATAGGTTTCTCTCTACGCTAACGTCCTCTCAGGTCGTGTCGAAATCACATTGTCTGCAATGAACCACATTTAATACAGATCAACTCTACATTTGTATGGTCGTGATCTTACCTGTAACGATGTGGACCACATACGGCACACCTTGACATAATCATAAGGCAATGATATTTGGTGACCTCTTCGACGTGGTTGACATTTTCAGTTTTCGTCCTGCTTTTAATGCATCATGAGTTCATGATGGTTATATAAGAAGAATATATTATTTTAGGAAGCCTAAGAGGGTCTGGAATGCAGATTGTTCATCATGTTTGAGATGAATGTAATTGACACAATTTCATCCGTACTTGTTATAGCAGATCTGTCAAAGTTGTAGTGAGTTGTACGTAACCCCTTTGTGCTCTGTGTGCAGATAACGCACGACTTCATTAGGAGGAGGTTAACCAAAATAACCGAAACATTCTACATTGCTACACTGGGTTTTGTTGACGACAGCAGCCTAATGAGTGTCATGACCATCTTAATAAATTTCAAGATTAATGACGCAGATTTCGTCAGGCATGATGTATTCGGAAAGTTGATATTTTGAAAATAAGCTTAAGAAATGTGGAACGCTAGATACTAAGGTCGATGTTTGTTAAACAATTTTCTCATGTCCCTACCATGCATAGTTCCCGGCAGCTAGAGACCTTTCCGGGGCCAAACAATCCAGGGACTAACTATCCAGCGATCCCTGCTAACAGTGGTCCGATAGATCATCCTTTTTCGATATATACGCTGAGAATATGTTCGGAACTAGACCTTTTCCTTCAGCTTTTGTTTGGCGACAGAACCCGCTTGACGATGCATCAGCATGATGCAATCGCGTCCCATGATTAATGACGCTTTCAGCCTGATCAATAAAGGTGTTTTATGTGCGTCTGCTATAGCAAAGCTTTTCTTCTGCTGTGGTGGCATCGTGACTTCGACTGGAATGTTAGACGACATAATGTTACATGAAAAAATATTATAACAGCGATTGTTATTGCTAATTGTCGCGGTCACCTTGGACTTTCTTTGCCGATCTCCTCTATCTATGGCTACCTTTTGAGCAGCTCCTGTAATAACTCCTGTGGCTGAGGCCAGTCCTAATGATGCAAGGACTGAAGAAAATAACTTCGGGGCCATGACCTTGACACACGGAATGGTCTCATCAGAAATTCCCCTTTCGTAGCGTGTCTGCAAATGTCATGAATTTTGTGGGCATGGTTGTTTATACAAGGATATTCGTCATTCAAATTGAGCACGTCCAGCGTCATGAAATGTTCTGAGGTCACCATCGCCGAGGAAAGGTAGGCTACGCGTGGTGCCATAATCCATCGGATCTCCATGTCGGCATCATATTCTCGCAAGACTAATTTCGGGTGCCTACACCGAGATGGCATTGGAGTTCCTGCTCTGAAGACTGACAAGATTTGATGATGACGTGAATGTAAGACGGACAGAGATGGTTAAATACATGCTTGTTTCCAGGTTGTTCTGTACGTAGATTTTTCAGCTGAAATACTACGAAGACGTGTCTGAGAAGTTCTCTACATTGATTGGTAGCGACTGCCCACGACGTGGTTTCCTGAGCTGCTGTAAACGTACGCATGTAATTGCGGTACAGAATCTAGAAAACATCGACTGCAGCTCGAGCATGTGCGTCGTAGAGGCGGCGATTTTGGACATCCACAGCGCCATCCACATTATATTTAATTGTCCATCGCCAGCTCCCGCTGCTATAAAAATCATTAAGCAGGTACGTCTCTCAACAGCAGCTGCACATGTTTGACGCCTCTGAAGACGGTAGGGATATGTCAACACACCAAAGATGCTGCTTAGGGGAAGCATCATGCAGATCTGGTGAATGGTATCGATGACAGCGCGTCGTAATGAAAATCCCACATTGTGTGCGGCATTACGTGCGAAAAGAAAATTGGCTCTGCAGTTTTCTCCATTGACCGCAGTGGCATCCACCACGTCTGCCACTGGAAGCAGGTTTGCATTGGCAGCAAATTCAGTGTTAACTGCAGCTTCGATCGATGAATCACCACATGTTGGTAGCGCACGATTGCATGTAGTCGTCGATCTACATGTTCATGTTCAGGATCGTGCACAATTGAGGTAAATAGCCATTGATTTCCTCCACAATCTGGTTGTTGGTATTGAGCACACTTGAATAACTACCATCCGTTTTTTTCGAGTATGCCTTTACACGTTTGCGGCATAATTATTACACGGCCTAGTGTGCATATTCAGCGGATTTCCAAAGAGTATTATGGGAAGCTGGTACACATCTTTGTCACGTGTCTCTATTTTTCGATGTGTGTTCGCTTTGAGTTTAGTGTTGTTGGTGTCCTGGTACTCAACATACTTGTACTCTGTCCTCGAGTCATCCACTGGAGTGTCATCGTTCGGACGAAGTAGTCGGGAATAAACCTCCAGTGCATGATTATATGCTATAATAATGTTATAAAATTATAATCATTTTAATCCGAACCCGGACATGATATTGCTCAGTGAGAGTTGTGCACCGATCTTTCTCTCCAGGTCTTGTAAAGTTCTTTTCGGTCTATCGTTGAGGATTACTGATGGTTTTTGAAAAGCCTGTTCAGCCTGCCTGGAGAGATTGAGCAATGAGGGTGTTGCTATCGCCTACGATGGAGTGATAGGCATGATTGTGCTGGATTTTTGTCCGAATGCTGTTTCAGCGATAGAGGCTGTTCCTGTGACCCGCTTCGGCTACCTTGAAGGCAATCGGTGCGGTTTAGGGGCAATGAGTTGAAAGGCTACTTGCACGGAAGAAAACAGCGTGGATACAAATCATGAGTGTCTCATGGCTGCTTAGTTTATCTGCGTACATTTTATTACGTCTTGCACCTGACATGAATATCATAGGTTATTTGTTTCTTGGTATTTATTGACGTCATTTAATGACTGATAGGTAGGTGTTTTTGTCTCGTTTTGCACAATGCAGTGTCCTTACACTCTTTTGAGGTCAGTGATGAATGCACGTGCAACTATCGCTTGATAGTAATTTTTCTCCGCAGACGTTACTACCAACACACTATCTTTGATTTCTGGAATGGTGTCTGTCACGAAAACCTCCAATCTTTCTTTGCTTAAAGTAGCTTGACGATTAAAAGTGATTTCAAATATCAGTTCACTTGTAATTTGTCTTAGCCTTTTCTTATCTTTGTGCTAATTTTTCTTTCAAATACTCTTGTTGAAAATTTTCTTTTCCTGGTTAATCCCTTCTTCTTTTATTCAGCGATTCTAGGCTGGATTTGGTTTTGTCTTCTCTTTTTTCAACTTCTGATGTGATACCGCTGAGTATGTTTTCTTTCCGCCTCAACTTTTATAGTTCAGTCTTCCCAGCTTCTCCTTTTTTAAGCTTCGTCTAGTTTTGTCATCTCGGAGAGGTCACTTTCGAGAGTCTCTGGAATTTTCTTCTGAGTTATTTTCCCCAGAAATCGCACCGACAGTTGCTGAGTCGATTTGAACATGTCAAAGCAGTTGATCTCGCATGACTTCGTACTTCGTTTTGGCTTCGACGAGTTTGGTCTCCAACCACATCGGTTTGAAACGTCTACTGGCATACTTTGTCTTCCAGAACGGGTTGACGTAAGGCTGCTCGCTGATGGATAAGAACATCCTCAACCAGACGACAATTGGCGATATGTTCAAACGACATGTCTATACTAATCAAGAAGGTAAAATTTGTCAAAGCTAGTGCAACAATGTTCCGGAATAGTTGCACATCAAGAGGAAAAGTAATAAATTCGTGTTTAAAGCCTTACGTATTCGAGGCATAACAGTCTTTGAATTGTTGGGCGGTGAAGCCAAAGCATTGGTCTCTCGCGATCGTATAGTTATCTCTGTTATCGAGTCCTGAAAAAGCACAAAGAATCGTTTACTATATCAGATTCATTTAGGAACTAAATGATAGTAAGACTGAGTGAGACATATATTATTTCAGCGCTTTTGTTACGACAAGGAATAATACTCACAGATTATAATGATGTTCTAGCTATTGATTGTAATGTCACCAAACATCAAGATCTTTTGCGTGTTGAAATTGAGTTCTTTTATGTGCTGGATGTCGTCCGAAATGGCTAGGATAAACAAGTCGACGGTATGTTTGAACTCCTGGACTGTGTGGTATATGTCTTGGAGAGGATTAAGAATGCAAACCATCAGGCAAATGTGCTTCAGCATGTTATTCTGGCATGAAAAAATGAGGATGCTTTCTTGTTTTCTCCTTGGTGTCAATGTTGCTGATGTTCATTATCTATATAGAACGAAAATGTACGCGTCCCTTGGTAAATTAGTTATATAGGGTAGCAGCACTTCATCTAGGGACAAAAATGTCAACCGCACTGGATTTTCTATGTAGGGGGATCTCAACATAAATCACGCAGACCAAATAATCGCTAACCTGTGGAACTATGGCTGAAAATCTCAACATGTGTGGAATGAATTTGTACGTGCTTCCTTTGGCGCCGGCTTGATCTTCACAGCCAGTGAGTGCCTCCGATTTCGAGGTATCTATTACTGGAAAATAGGATAAAATAGGTATTACGGTCAGTGGAAATGTGGCGGTCACTGGAACTCTGTTCGTAGAAAGGTCAGATCAATAGCGGTTTTGTGATTTTCCTCTCCAACTTCTGGAACCCTGTCTCAAACTCCCAGACGTGTGGGTGTACAGCGGACTCCACGCGAGAGCGACCCTAATAGTGTATCAATTAGAACTTCAGATTATTCTGTTTGTATTCACATTGAGACTAGAGGGAATTACACGCCCACCACCGTTCAAATGGTAGATGGATTTCTCGTTAACAACTCAAGTTATTACACTTTAGTAGAGATCAATAATAGTCAATTTAATCTGTGTAGAACCATATCGATGCAAAACCGAAAGATATACAGACTTCCTACAACGTGGCTGATCACCGATAACACTCGCGATTTTGTATTCTCTGCGCAGTATTTCGCTTGGAAATACTAAATTATCCTCGATGGATGGGACTATGATATGAGCGATCCCCATGTTGGGAAAACCATCAAAAGTGTTCTCAAGACCACTACATCAATCGAAGATACCACAGGCAGTTATGGAAATGTGAAAAGTTATGGGGTGAGCAAAAACAATTATACTGTGACTGGCAATGTATTTTTGACTACTGGAGCACGAGTGATGATCACCGATTATCCTACAGTACTCGACACCAAGGCCGCACCAAAACAGTAAGTCGACAAACAACGCTTCAAAATAAGAATGGTTACATTCACGTGTTACCCACATAGACTGGAAATCGATGTGGATTTTTTGTCCCATAAACCTCGGAATACTATGCGTACCACATGGCTTGTATTATGTACTCTTAGTATTTAGTGGCGAGTGACGGTGCAAATCAGTGGACAAAAACTGGAGTTACCATAAATTTTTAAATGCAGGTACAACTTTTCATTACAGTCTCGATTTGGAAATTTCAGCTGAGTGGAGGTGTCATAGGGACAGATGCTGCTTGCCTGGAAAATCGACTCCATTAAATCGGATGACACTATCGATGTGTTGTATAATGAAACTACAACTATTATAAGTAATCTTTCGGAGTTCACAACAACAATCGCTGATGCCAGGTACACGTCATTTAAATGTGTGGGACTGACAGCAGAACCTACCAATCCTAGCCTTGGTTCCTTTTAGATATTTACTTTGCATGATCTCATATAACGATGTGTAATAGATCATAGTAGAAATTGCTCGTATCGCTTCGAAGCTGTACCAGTTGCTGTTCGACGATACTTATAGTCTTTACTCGTTGTACGGTGACAATGACCAGTACGTGGTTAAGCATACTGCATGAGTACATGCAGGAATCAACGAGGTAAGAAATACGTATAAATCCTCCTTGGAAGAGGCTTAGGAACGCTGGAGGTATCACGACGACAAGCGGTCTCATATGTCTGTGTGGCACATGAGGCAGAAGCAGCAGCTCAGAGAGGATATCGGTCAATTCTGGACGGTCATTAAATTTTGTAACGACAGAGTCAGCATGGTTAGTCAAAACCATCGAGGGCATTGTGCATAACATTATTCACGAATTGCATCCAAACCTCGTGAACGTCATCATGAAAACTTGCTACGTCAAACAGTGAAGGTGTTGTCGAAAGGTAGCGACGAGGCACACAAAATAGATCACGAATGCATAGGTAAAGTAGTCTCACGAAAACGCTTTATCGACAATCGATCAATACGAGGAGCTATAGACAAATATAATTTTTTTTTTCAGCGGGTAGATCTAGAGTACGAAGATGTAGGCACGATTCTGGAGGTGATGGCGCTCGATGAACATTGCTGGCGGTGGTAGCGATGATGAGGATCCAATCGCTTTTGACCTAAATAAGGCTAAAGAGGAAATGTTTTACTATTCACTATATGTGGAGCACGAGAAAGTAGACACCAACTTAATGGCAGCATCATATCACTATTTCCAAAGTCTAAAAGTGGCTCCTATACACTTTTCCATTGGAACAAGTCTGCAGAGTAAATGTAGGGAAGGAGATTTTGAACTTTACCCTAATGCAGATGAAGGAACAAAAAAGTCAGCGAAAACAGAACCTTACAGACCTAGGGATATGATAGTATACTGCAAGAGAACAATGTCTTTCTGGATGAAATTCTTGAGCATGAAAGAATGTATATGAACGTGGTAAGAGTTGTCGCGATGTTTCTCTTTCTTCACATATACCATTATTATTTCGAAACCGATTCCTTATTGTCGCGATGTTGTACCTTCTTTACAGATACCAACATTATTTCGATACCGATCCATTAACTTTGATGTTTGAGTATACATATCTGAAGGCGATTAACCTTGAGGCCTTCCCAGAAATCCTCGACGATCTTGTTAAACCAAATCAGTTAACGTCGATAGGCACTACACCACTCCATCTCAGGTGGTATCATTGCTAGTGAAATGTATGAGGGTATCGAAATTAATGTTAAGTGTGAATAAAGTATATGGAAATTCTGGAGGATCATTTGATTGATCTTAAGTCATTGTTGCAGAATATAGTGGAATTAAGCCCATTTGTCACTTCAACCAATTCGACGAAAATTAACTATCGAGCAGCTTCCCGAACTAGAACTGAATTACAACTATTGCCACCGACGGGTCTACGTGTACAAACATGCGTATCAATGTTACAAATAGCCAATCTCAAGATATTGATTTTGCCTGGTGCTAGGCGGATTATGAAGACCCGACTAAACACCTCGAACTGCGATTGAAGGCTAATAAAAATATCACAAAGCAGGCCACACTGTCCTATCAGAAAATGTTCCATCAAATCCGATCGTATCTGCTCGTTGCTCCCATTGACATGTCTTTGTTCATTCACGAAATGAGGATTGTCGACGATCTCATCGTATACATGGTAGGAATCCACTGTGGGTTGATACAATTAAGTCGATAAGAAAAGTATTATGTCCACAAATATAAGATCTAATCCTATAAAAGATGTCTGACTGTGACGATATATTAAATTTCCAGTTATGATAAATTAACAATTACAGTATGAACTACGGGATTATATTATTTAGCATATCTATTGTCCCATTGATAGATTAGAATCTTGACTAGTATCAACAGAATCACATATGGCAGATCCCGAAAACAGTTTATTCGTCGACTTAAGAGATCGCCTGATTTATACAGGGTGTCCATATACCATATCTCAGACCAAACGAGTGAAAGGAGAGTTGAAGGCGATGCCCAAAAACATTCTGCTCGTTGTCCACGAGTACAAAACACTGGCAGGACGAGAGATCCTCACCGCACAGCAGTAACAAAAACAACTGCGAAAGAAATACAAAGCGATCACAGGAAAACTGCTCAGCCCTCCAAACTTCATCGACTCAGCATGAAACCATGAGCCGATGCCGACGTGTTGCCATCTAGAAAAAAACTAACCGCCTGTACCGTCAAGTTCATATCTAAAAAAAATACTAATACAAAATCTTACCAAAATTGATCTTCAACGACAGCGCGATTAAATCTCGTGTCTACCACAACCCTGAAGAACTGAAAATCGTATGAAATTGCTCACAAAGGTTTTATTTGCTATCATAGGCTTTAAGCGTGGAGTCGATTTCGAACTTGTTCAGCGCAATATACAACCTACTGCAGAGGCAGAACTCTACTCACACTCAGCCATATAACTTGGAGTAGCTGTCAACGTTTGTCTTGTACGGGAACACAGTACCACCGAGGTGTGGATCAGAGCCAAATCGCTAATTGTGTATCGCAATGACAAGTTTAGTCACATCGTCGACCTTGCTTGGTCTTTTATCCAGCGTCGTATCGAAGTCTATCAAAAGTCACAATAGGCATGTGTCTTCGCCGGAATCAATTCTATCTCATTTCAAACTTCCAAATTCAAAACTGTTCTGCGGAAGCAAGTACATACCTCTTCCCAAAATCCATCGTAGCCACCAACTCCTACATCAATGTCAAGAATAACGACGGCAACTGTATCATATGGGCTATCCATTTTCGCGTTAAATCACGCAGAAGATATTGCCCATCGCGTCTCCACGTTTAAGCCGTATTTTAATAACATCCTTACCACCGGCATTACCTTTTCAGCAGCCGTTAAAGACGTTCCCAATCTAGAAGCGCTCAAAAAAGGCATCTCCATCCAGAGGTTTGGACTCGATAACGAAAATATGGGCAATACGCAGTTCGTGGTCTATCTGCTAATGATCTTTAAAACAGCCATGGAGCGCAACATCATTTTACTGCATTACCATCACTATTTCTTGTATATCAGGGTCTTTTGTCAGTTATATCGGTAATAGTACACACATAATAAGAAACATAGCTATTTATGTTATCTCTGCTTGCAATGCTTTCCTCTACCTCCACTAATAGACGATCGGGTCTCGTCAAGATAATGTCAGGATCTACTAACCGTTCAGACGCCAAGCGAGGGAACACCACAGTTCAAACACCACTAAAAATATGCATACGCGTTTTACATAGTCTTTGATTCTTAAGTGATTATATATGAGCTTACCAACTTGTAGGCCGAAGAGGTGTTGATATGATTAGCAGATACCAAAGGGTGCCAACATGTAACAAATGCTGCTCCAAAAACCTATGTAACTGGGACAATTGTACTTCGTTGACGCCTGTGTCCATAATAACGACATCCACAACATCAGCAACTACGACACAGGCAACCACAGCATTAGCACCAGGCATGTTTTGAGTCTTTTTGCGTATCATCTTGTTATTTGAGACAGGAAATTTCTCTGTAAATTATAATTTTAGAATATATGTCCTTTGGATGGTAGTTAATATGAGTTATATCTTCTTTTGCCTTAACTTTCTTACTATTGTTTGTCATTTTTTCTTCTTTCTTTCTCTTCATACATTCTACCCAATTTTAATCGTCATCACAGTTATTGTTTTTGCTGCTACATTACTAAAGTACGGAATTATGTTGCTATAATTTAGATATATATGTTCTTACACAAGCGGAGAGATAGCGACCTATCGACCTATGAAAATTAAGAAATATTCATGTATTGCTATATTTTGTGAACTAGACACGCTACTGAAAATTGTACCGTTGCACAAAACATTATCTGGATTTTGGACATAGTCTCATGATTATCGTTAATTTTGATGATTTTTAATCAAAGACAAATAAGTTACCTTAAGACTTCAGCAGTTTGTCAAAATGAAAGATTTTAATTACCTTCTGCAAACTCAAACCCGTAATGGAACTTCCTTGCCTAAAACGGGAACCAGCGAAGAATCATCACGCACGTAACCATTTATGTTATTAAAAATCGCTTATAAGAAATAAAGGTTGAAATATATTAACAATGAGCTGGTGATTTAAATATAAAACAAGTGTTGCGACTTATTTGTGTATTCAGCGTCGTTCAATAATACATTTAAGACACGAATCGTGCACATATTTAAAGAAAGAAACTATACTTTATATACAACAAAATTTATTTATAATCCAAACAACATTTTTGATAATAACTCTTTTAAATTATGGCAATAATAATTCAATGAACAGACACCGGTCACTGTATGGATTTGTGGCTAAGCCAAGTTAACTAGGCAGTATGAACGGCAAGATCAGGAGTCGGAATATCTTACAGGCATTTATTAAGTCAAATAATAGCACAGGT
>QKMX01040414.1:0-11567 GCA_003401595.1 Venustaconcha ellipsiformis
ATTATTATTATTAAGACAAAAATGAAGACGTTGTTTCGAAAATTCATAATTTTGGTTTCAGCACTTGCTATTGTTAACCAATGCTTTAAATATGTTCAATTCTTACTTCTTTCAGAAAGATTTGTTCTAATTCTGGACTGTAGTTTCCGGAGAACACGCTGTAAAAAGCTTTTGAACTTTTAGTAATAGCAACAATATTTGATCATGGATTACCATTGCTTGTGAACAATTAAAATGTCCTCCTGCCAGTATACTTTTGGGTAGATTGATATACAAGTAAATGCATCAGTATCATCATACTTGAGGGTCCCAATTTACATGGTTCAGTACAAAAAAGCAATGTTGAGACTTAAATTCACAGTTGTACGCTTCTAATTTTTATTAAGTAGAGGAATTTAATTTGATGGATTAATCGGTGTAAATGCCCCAAGTAAACAAGAACAAACTTTAGCGACAACACAAGGCATTCACTTGAATGATGAAAATAATACTACCACCTGTATTAGCACGAATCAAACACATGTAAGTACCAATCACTTACTCTAGTCATCAAACAGTCCTGCGCAGTCAACAGTACGAAACCAATCGGGTATTGACATATATGTATATTATCTCGTTCTTAAACGTTTGTCTACAACATTAGCTACATTCTGTCAGACAGCGTATTCAGAGTGTTAAAATACAACTTCGACCCCTGCAGGGTTGGTTGTTGTTTGCATTCCATATGCGAATCAAAACAATAGCTATCTTCCCATTACTTCAAGGCATTAGCAAACATTGTCAACGTTTGATGTACTCAAAGACAATGAAAGTGAAATGTCGCTAACTTGATTAATATACAACGGGATTACTTCTCCTTATGACGCTACCACATGTATGAAACAACGTCAAACAACAGACTTTGCTTAATACTGGATCAGATAAGGTGATTCATGCTGAATATCTAACGCTGGCTCATAAAATGTGTGAGAAATATCAGACCTAATTATACGTGGCATTGAGAATGCCTTACTTTGTTACAGCAACTGCCTCAGTATAATTTATCTGATAAAAATATATGTACTAGAATATTGGATTCACGCGATTTTTATTCAGACGACCTATCAAAAACATTTAGGTTTGAGCTTCGATACTTCAGACCTAGTGTAATGTTCGAAATTGTACTTAAGGCAACTGATTGTATAGTGATGTCGTTTCTTTTTGGTATTAAGGATGCACGGATGCACGGAGAAATGCATTAACCGTGAGAAAATAATTTGGACAGTTATGGCGATGTGGACTTAGCGAAAAATAAAATGATAAAACAAAACCAACACGCTTTGTATAATTGAAAATATTAATTTGCTTCCGTAAATTACCAAGTAAAAGAATTTAATTTCTTTTAGACCATGATGAATAAAATACAAAAATCGTAAATGTTTGATCAGTTCCTAATCGTTTCGAGTAACCAAAATAAGTTCACAAAGGACACCGAGTGATGGTTGCTTATATACAGATGCATCAACACTATAGAATAAATCATTAAAATATAATCCCATATGTCTTTAAATGAATTCAACGTAATTACGTGCTGATATTTTATATTTACATAGTTTTTAAACATACGAATAAGTCCTCAAAATATAACTTTTCCAAGTATAATAGTACTACAAAGAATATTTATTCAAAACATTAATTATGTTAAATATATGATAATACGCAATTGAGAGAACGAAATAGTAGTATTTGTGTGAATAATCAATGTATATCGAAACCACCTTTCAAATAAATACTGGTCAGATGGTTTACACTAGCCAATCAGGTAACCTTGACCGTTCCCTAGTACTCATATCTTTCTCAGAGCATGCAATGTTTACTTGTACTTATAGCTTGTCTCGACCTTGGATCGTATGAATAAATCAGTTTATTCATTTGTTCCAAGACACAACTTAAAGTACAAACCCATTGGTAATGTATTAACAGCAAAATGTGTTTTTAAAAGTAATTTACATTCGATGTTTAATATCACATTCAATTGATATGCTGATTACAGATCATTCTGAATGTACATTACAGTAGTCCGTATTCACATTTACAAATCAGCGTTATCATTAGTAATATTTTTAGTGGTACACATGCGATATTTGTTAAAGCCGCTTGATATAATGCTTAAAAAATTCAAATATTAGATCTATTTAAAATAATGGCACAATTTACCGAAAAGCAAAGAACTATTTAACATCATTTACAATATTTAATACCTTTTCTTTCCAATTTCGATGTTAGTCTCTTACCTAATTTGGCAAAGGTGTAACGCGGTAACTCGAACTACCGCATATGTCTAATTATTTATTTTAGGAATCATTTACATTTTTTGATTATAAAGGTAGGGTGAAGAAGGCTTAAAGGGTCATTGCAGTTTAGAATAATAATAAAAAAATAAACACTACATCTTAACAAAGTATAAATGGAAAATTCATTAAATCGCTTTAAAAGTGTAGGATATGTAAGCTTAGAAGGCTTCAGAACAGAAAACGTTGGTCAATCTGATTAATATTGGTCAGTTTTGATGATGTGTCACTGATTATTTTTCTTTTAAAATTTGAATGATCTCTTACAGCAAAAATTCACAATAATTTAGTTGCTAAATGCAAATGATTGATGCTACACAGCTATGCTGTCCTTTGGATACCTTTAATAGCGATGAATATGTGAATTTCAGTGGTTTTTATAAAGTGTTTAATTTCTTAAAACCACAACATTTTTAATTGGACAACTAACCGAGTATGTAGCACGACTAATTCTAACGTTGTACAATATTCAAGCATGCGATTCCCCTCAACCATTTCTACAGAAAATTTTAAATTTCAGACAAATGTAAAATGTAAACAAACTAAATTTCAACATCCAATTTTTGACAATAAAGTAAACAAAATATATTCCGTTCCAATTATATTGAAACTAATGCTACTTAAACTACCTTGTTTTGAAAATAAATTAAACAAATCGGATAAAAATAATGATAATTAAATAAAAATTAGTATTAACCATGATTCTTCGCGTTTAATGTCATCATATTCAGGAACAAAAATCGTCTGCGATAAATTGTGTTCGCAGATAAATCTTTAAATTCTTAAAACTTTAAAGCTACTTTTAATAAATTGAATAAATTTGTACAACTGGTGAAATTAGGATGCCTTTTTAAATTTTGCTTTCTTTGTTTCTAAAGATCTGTGTCACGTTAAGATTCTTAGATTTTTAATAACTTATTAGCATAATGCTTTGAAAAAGGCACATTGAAAACTATGTGTTTTTGAACTAGTTAAACTAAAGAAAAGTTTACTTGACATTGCAATATTACATCTTATAATTGGTATTGTTTAAATATCTCTTATAAACTTAGCTAAGCAAATGTTTCCTGTGATATATGAATATGTTGCAATAATTGACATGGACGAATAGTCAAATGCATAGAAAAATAGAAAAACAAGAGTTCCTTCAAGGACTGATGGTCTACTAGGCAAAAATAATATTCAGCAATATGATAATTGAATATATGAACACCTCTGCTAAGTGGTGTAACCATCCACTGATATTCTTTAGCAATCACAACATTATGAAATTACATGTTATGACGGAAATTGTGGATGTCATATTGCCGTCAGGTTTATTTTCGACCAAATTGATATCATTATAAATCGTGTCAAGTAATTAGTAGCACTGGTATTTTTAAGATAGCAATTATTTCTGCCATGTTCGATGTACGTTTGACTTCAATTCATTTAGTTCACTATTGGTATAAACCCTCTGTTGATGGAGCAAACCATTTGCCAGGAGTACATGCAACAAACACGTTCTTGCAATATGAACGTTACACTCTAAAAGATTCCTAATCCAAAATGCAATCAATCTGGTTGTGATATTCACTGACCTGTGCAAAATCCATCTTGAAAATAGTTGGCGGGAGCAAGAATGCTTACTAGCAACAGGTTATTGTACGGAACATAGACTTTTCGCCATTCTGCTTCTGCTTCATCTCCTACGCTGGCATTCTAATCTCTTTGAGCAACTAGAATATCCATATTTAGTGTTAATGTCAGTTTGAAGCTGGTCGTAAAACTCATCCACATCCTAGACAAGATGGTCAATATTGAGGATAAATCTCCATGAAGGCAATGCTCAACAAAGGTGTCCTCAGACTGATGGTAATCAATAGATACTGGTCGACTATCCATGACTGAATTCATAATATCATCAGGTACCTTACATTCGACGCTGATCTCAAGCTTGTCCTCAAACCCACTGAAACAAATTATGTGCTCTTAGTATGCGATCTTTATCCAAATTTCTTTTAGGGCATCTCGCAGAGTTCAAGAATGGTAGTTGCACCAGTAGCATACTTATCATCTCCGCCATGGTGTCCAGTGGGTGGTGATGCTATTGGTTATCTGTGCCGCCAACGATCAGATGAAAGAACTTTATCCAGTTTCATTTTGTTTCATCATGGTATGTCATAAGCAGTTGCAACTGTGTAGAGCACATTCGCTTTCCAGGCTGTAGGCCACATCCAATATCCCTTGACTTCAACATGTGGCTATTGAGTACATCTTAGAACATATCTGGTTTGGCCAATGACTTTCACTTAGAAGCCTGTGATGTCATGTTGCCAACACCCTATTTCACCCATAGGAAGGACGACTCATGGAGCCAGGAGCGTCTTAAATCTTCTTTTGCACGTCTTATAATTCTTGTTGCAGTCCAGTACTCAAGAAAAGTAGCTGTTGGTGCATTTAGTTTTTAATGTTAGAACGGTTCCACCCCGATTCGAACCTGAGACCTCTTGCATGCGGAGGCAGCAGTAAAGGCACTCAAGAAATGGAAGTCAGATGGGGTAAACAATATAAGAGTAGAACTTATTCAAGCATGAGGATGGATGCCCTTAGAATAATGTGCAACAAATTCTGGCCCACCCAATTTTATGCAGTCTCAGATCAGTACTCTTCTTATGAAAGGGAATCTGCAGCTGTGCATAAACTAACAAACAACCAGATTGATCAGATATTCAAGTATGGTTATGAATAAATTCATTATCCAAAAGACTGAAGCCATAAGCAGAGCCTATCAGTATTAAAGATTAAGCAGGTTTCAGATCAGGAAATTACAATCTTAAATATTCTTTCGGAAGTATCTGCAGCATCTAAATGACTCCTATCATTCATTCTTTGACTTTACGTATACGCATGCAGCCTTGTTGGTCACCATGAGGATATACCACATACACACTAAGCTAATCAGCACCATGGAAAGCTTTATGACAATTCGACTAGCAGAGTTCACATCAATGGCAAAATACGAGATTGGTTTAGAACAACAGTCAAGGTCAGACAAGAGTGCCTTCTGTCGTCTACTCTCTTCAACGTCTACCTAGAAAGGATCATGTCAAATGCCGTACAGAACAATGAGGGCTGCCACTGTTGCATGCAGAACACTTACCAATATGCGCACCGCTGATGTTGATGTCGATGGCTTAGCAGGCGATCAACAAAGACCGAAAACCTTAACGAGCCATGACAACCATCACTACACTGGAATGCAAATCAGCATCGAAAAGACTAAGCTAATGCCAACAACACGAGTGGCATCCAAATGAATATCGGAGTTAATGCACATATGCTGGACACACTGATTTTCTTAAAGTTTCCGGGTGATATCGTTTACGATGAAGGTTCAAGTCCAGAGGCTCTTTCTAAGTTTGTGCAGAGATCTTTACACTAGTAAACAAAATTACCAATGTCTCCCAAGTCAATTCCATATTCCTGCATGCATGAGAGACATGGACTTTGACAGCAGAACTACAAAGAGGAGTTTATGCTTTACAGATGAGATATTATCAAATGAACCTCATTTTTAGACAAAGTCACTAATGAGGAGGTACGCAATAGAATCCAATGTGCAATTGGAACATATAATGATTGTCAAAGACAATCCTCCAGGGCATTGTAAGAGGAAGGAGAAAAGAAGGCAGACAGAAGAAGAGATTGAAAGATAACATCAAAGAATGAACAGGTATGGGATTTGCAAACTCGCAAAGAGAAGTAGAAAAGAGTGCAAAATGGAGAGGGATTGTTGCCGTAAGCCATCATTTGCGCCCTTACGACTAGCCCAGTTATAAGCGAAATGAAATTAAAACAGAAAACAATAATAGTTCAGTATGGTTACCATGGTGACATATTTAGGGTCATTGTGCTTCAGTATCATAATACCAAGTCGACGGCATAAGAATATTTATGTTGCAAATCCTATATTAAAATTAAATTCCATTTGAGTGAGGTGAGATAAGATTCTGAAGATTCTGAAGATGCCCATCATGATGGCATGCACGCTTTTAATTCAGGAGCAAGAAGACACTATATCAAGTTGTTTTGTTAAATCTCTTGTTTAATATAAATTTGAGTTCAGAATGGGTAGCGACGCCAATATTTTCACGAAGGATGATGAACAGCTATACTTGATCTCAGATCACCACCATTTCATTTTAGGACCAACTAGACAGTTGAAGGAGCTTTAAGCGAAGGTGATACTCAATGCAGATATGCCGAATAAATATAGTGTTTTAAAGAGATGGTCACTGAGGCTGATAATAAGACTGCAGACCTATGCTATGTATCCTAAGAGCAAACTAGACATCAAACGTCTTTTAGAGAAACCCTTTTTCCTATATGACTGACTATTCATGAAGTGCCCTCTCAACAAGATTTTCTTGATTGCAGATGTGATGGTCATATTGGATTCTTCTCATAATTACCTAGATCATGGAATCAGTTTTTGTGAGCAATGTTCCATGGAAAAACCTATAATTAGTTTAAGGGAGTAGCAATACATTGTGTGAACGAAGGAAAGACCATCTCATAAGCTCTTCACCTTATTGACCAGCATAACAAACATGAAAATCGGAGTTAGCAGTATAAATAGTTCTCAAAGCATTAGAATCAACAATTGTGGAATAAATATATTTTGGCTCTCAGCTGCAAAATTCTTGTTAACTTTAAATTATTCTTATGAGTTTGTTTAACTGGTATACATTATTCATTTTTTTGCTGTTATTATGCTCGCTAAAATATCAGTACTAACAATATAAGTTACTAACATAACTAATGAATCAGTTGATTTGTGTAAATTGTTCTATGCTAGTTATTTTATCATTATATCAACTGGAATTTTTATAAAAGTCTCATCGTCACTAGCCGCATAGTTTAGTTTAAATTTGTAATCGAAAAATTATGTGATACATATAAACTAACTAATTTTACTTTTGAATACTTCAATACGTTATAAATTTCCACAATCTGATACCAACATCACTGCACGTTTAACTGGTATTTTAAAATTTGTTACCTACGAATATATCAATTGGTGTATTATACTGAGTTGCGGGAAACAAGATATGTCTTATTGACTTTAAAATCTTAAGCTCAATTATTAAATGATCTATAACTGAATCCTTGATGTATATTATTAATTTAATTTAAATGTTAGTTTATTCATTGCTTTCCATAGCAATTGCTATATCATAGTCTAGTTCGTCAGCAATCAATAAACATAATCGAATAACTTCCATCAGTTTTGATCACGTTGCTAATGTGAATGTCTTCAGATATGAATTCATGTATGACCTATTAAACTCTATGAGACATTGCTATAGCGAAACTGATCGCCACATCTTTGAATGACTCTGTTTGAATCGAGTGCAGCTATCCAAGACGTGGACTATCGTCACCAGATAACAAGTATTCTCGTACCTATTTATATACACGCAGACATACATAACCAATTGCATAACAATCAAACTTTATGCAAATCGTTATATAATCTACTGATATTACTTAAGATACAATAAAGGTAAGTAACTGCTAAGCTAATCCATGTGTTTGTAGAAGATTGCTTCAATGTTTAAATACATTTGATACATTAGATGAATTACTGAACCAACACCTGACTTCTGAAAGAAACCAGAGTTAATAAGTTTCAATATAACTTTACGCGAAAGAGAACAATTAAATTAACGTAACCCATGATAAGGTCCTCCCTTCCTTATTGACACTGAGCATTTAAAATATCTTCAGTGATAATACGTTTTGTAACTTAGCTGCTTTGGTGGCTATAATTTATTCATTTGTGCACCATTTTCATCAATAACTAAGTAGACATTATTAGACGTCATTTGTCGAAACCCAATAATCATCTCTTCTGTGACAGTGATAGCTTTCGCGACAGTTATGTTGGATGTATTTTGGTAGTAGTAATTAGGCACGATTTTCATTTATGACTAGGATGTAATAAGAAGTCTATTTGTGTATATAAAGCAATATAAATTTTCTGGTGCAAGCACAACATCGATATATCCAGATATATAACATATAGGGGTGGTTATGATAATACAATTTATCAGGTACTCACTATGTTGGTCATAATATAGGTCCAATGGTTACTATTTGAAATTAGATATAAAGGTTTTTCAATGCAATGGAGTATGTTTATTTTGGTGGTCATAATGCATGTTTGATGAGCATCGCTGGCATTTATGAACAACTAAACATCATTTACGTCTTTTCATGAAAACCCCTTGTCAATATAATCTTTTGTTTAGGATAAGCGAATTCAAGATTTGAAGACTGTTGATGTAGTAAAACATTTGGACATCAGGTCAGCAACAAACTAAATATGCTACTCAAAATATCGTCCGGATGAGCCTTTCCGTTCAGGAGTATGAATAACAATATTTTGAAGATGTCCGCCATGGTGAACCTAATAAACTTAATCTCGGCACTATATCCGTTTGGGATCAAGCAGAACAGTCTTTAAGGAAATCATCCTGATGATATGACCTTTCAATCTGGTGAAATTCCGCTAGCTGGATATTTCAGATGGCCATTTTGCTGCTCATATTAAATGTCCTAGCGGCACCAATTGTATTCAGAAGCAAAAGGTCTACTGGTGCATATCCCATGCTAATATGGCTTTCCTTTCAAGCGAAACAATAGGAGATTTTCAATATCGATGTCATGGTGGCTACATTTGATATATGGTGTGTATCATTTACATGTAGGAAAAACTGGATATAATAGGAAGTCATATAATATAATCCCTATGCTGACGTGGATATCCATTCAATATCTATTACCTTCTTCAACATGACCAAAGAAAGAGAGGAGACCATGTATTTCAAGATTTGCACCAAATATATCATTTTGAAGGTCGCCTCTGTGTTGACAATATTGGATGTCTAAACTGATGCATTTGTATTCATGAGCAAATTGATCTGGTCGAAAATCACGTCTGTATCATATACGTAGCACTATGGATACCATATCAGAAATATGATCATTTATAAATTCCAAGGTATAATTTTGTTGGGGTTGATAGGAGATGATGGAAGTCATGATAAAACTAACATTTTCATAATATGTGTTTGAAATGACTGTGACAAGATTTACTTACTGTGAACGATAACAGAAAGATTACTTATTTCTCCGTTGTACTGGCAACGCCATAGTCCTTGATCCTGTATTCTGTTGAGCTTAGTGATGTTTATGTACGAACCAAATTCATCAACTTTAAATATATGCGTGCTGGAACCGCCCGTACATTTATTCTGTTGAATATAGCAAGTTCCGTCTGGTTCTAATGTAGTACTTGGCGAAAACCAATATATTGTGTACCTGGTTTCTGTTGTTGTATCCATATGGCAAAACAACTCTAAATTATTCCCTTGTGTGGGCACCTTGTTGTTACTCTCTAAGGTAACGTGACCTGAAAAATATGAAGTTAGAAACCAATTATAATTTACCTAAATTTCCTCAATGTACCCAAATAAATAATTGACCAAAAAAGTACGGATGGGATTACCAGGAGAAATTCCTCTCAAGCACTTATGGTCTGACTTGTTCGTACACATACAACTAATTGAATTCCAGTAGATTATGATTTGTTTCCAAAATTAATACACATAATCTATCCAAAATGAAAAAAGTGGTCGATGCTATGATGGCAGAATACAGTTCATTGAAATTCAGAATTAAACTATGTCTTACATTGAACTACCGAGTGTTGAAAATATCTCCTTATTTATGGATCAAGGGATAGTATTAGATGTCTTTTTCTGTGAAAACTCCATACCAGTATTATCTGGATAGTAGTGACAGAAAGCTATTCAAGACGGTAGTTGTCTTAGTGTTATTGAAATGCACAAGTTTTATTTTGAATCAATTAGGTATAATAAAAAATCTACTTTTGAAAACCTATATCTGCGCAACCATTAAGTTGGGAGAACTATCGGCGAATTTTTAAGATGTTTACTGTGGTGAATATTTAGGACCAATTAGACATGATCAGAAAGAAACAGTTTAAGAAAAACCCAATTTGAATATGACGGTTTTGACATAGCTGCTATTGTAGGCCATATTGGATATCATTTCGATATTATTTTAATTTAAGGCCAGTTACAAGTCATACGAATTATTCCACTGAAAGAGCAGTAGATCATTTATCATATGTTCAGGAGGAATAACTAGAAGATGGTCCCTGCGGTGGCCATACTGGATGTCTTAGCAGAAGCATTTTCTATTTATAGAATTTCAAGGCAATCCATCAAATAGATTATGAGTTTAGGAGGAGTAGTAGTAAGAAGCTTCTGCTAAAGTATGGTCTGACATCGGATATATGATGTACAACATATAATACAATCAGCACTTCTGATATATGAACAAACGAGCTAAACCTTTATCAAGAGACATCATCCATTACAGGTGCTGGATCTTATCTGCCGCCACATCAAGTTCTCATTTTGTTTAATTATTATGAAAATAAAGTACATAATCAATTTGTCTTTATCTAATTGGAGTGCAAACTTGAACAAGACAGTAGACCTATCTAAATATCATGAACTGATATGTATATAAATTTAGAACCAAAAACACTCCATAGTCCGATGTTACTGTCTGAATCAAGTACTTCTCAAAGGTACGTGAATAGAAAATATGTCTTTGCTTACATTTGTCAATATCGTTTTGTAGATTAAGTGTAAAGTTCACACATTATTCTTGCTAACTCATGTCAACTGCTAAACGGTTGTGTGCATCGTTTGTAGTAATTTCTTAAAACGTATTATTTTTATTTGATTTACATTTTTATTGGTTAAATTCGCTGTCTGTCATAATATTTGTTAACACATATTCAGCTGAATGGGTTGCTGGCTTTTGTGAGGGACAGAAGATATTACAATGGAACATATTTTGATTCCTAAGTATACAATCAAGAAACTATTTCAAGTGTGCTGAATATCGCTATTTATATGCAGATTTCTCTTTAATTTCAATTAATATTATCATAAAATAATTATTTTATGAAGATAATAAAAGTATTAACAGAAATAGTTACTAAAATTAAGATTATATGTAGAGCCATACGACACAGAAATGGATGTAAAAATTACGGACACGGTATTTTCTAGCGCAACCAGAAAGACCAGAAGCAGCAGGGAGCGTGAACTCTACAACTTTTTGCTCGAGTCCTTAACGAAAAATAAAGGT
>QKMX01040471.1:0-11010 GCA_003401595.1 Venustaconcha ellipsiformis
ACTAGTATCAGAGATGAATATAAATTTCTTTGCCCGCAATACAACACAGGCTGGGTTGTTTTGCGGGAAAAGACATTGATATTCATCTCCACTATTTCAACAATGTGGAATCAGAGTCATCCTTGTATGGACATTTGATGGGAAACGAGAACTATTACTATTTTGTAGGATGATCCCAAAAACTGACAGTCACACCCAGCTCAGTTCTCATCCATGGAGGTATTTTGGTCTGTGAATCATGGGCAAAAATGCCACTAAACAGTGATGTGTACGATAATTATCCAATGCAAACATAGTCTCAGAAAAATTATGCGGGAAACCAACTTAAGCTAGAACGCAAAAAGGTTTCCATCAACAATTTCAAATACAAATTTCAACCTTCAGGTTTATTTAAGCGAGCATGCCGTTTTAAGATGCATATCACTTCAGGCATATTTATCTTTAGTTTTAGCATATCGCTAAGAATTATATCGGCAGTAGGTGAAAAAATTATCTCTGCATTGTATTCAATCCACAATCACGAATCTAACATTAACGACAAATTTTAATTTAGTTTAATGGGGTAAAGAGAGCGAACACTGTAGAGAAATGATGAAGTTATGCTATGCATTTACTCATGCTCCTTGTACAACAAAAACAGTGCAGTCTAATGGGCTATAAGGGCTTCTGCCGAGTAACTGCTTAGTCAAATGAAATAGCAACATTAGTTAATACATGTTATAGTTACAATTATTAATTATTTCTTGATGTTTATCTACATCAAGTTGTTTAAATTAATTGCTGCCATAAGGGTAATCTAATATGAAAGATGACAAAATATTCCACCAATATTGCTGATTTATGTCACATAAAATCCTATTTGTAATAAAGGTTTAAGACATTTAAGAATGAAGCCATAGGTTAAACGTCACTCTTATAGAGCATCTCCAGAAATAATGAGAAATTTAAGTTCCTTGCCAAAAGACAGGCTATACTTGTTGCACTTTTAATAACCCATAACATGATGGGAAACTACACACAGTCGAGCACGAGTCTCAAACACGTTCTAGACGTTCTAAACGTTCCGTGAATGATCATAGCTCAAGCTGACCAGGTTATCGAAGGCGCTCACCTGTACGGACCACAGACATCTCACTTGTGTCTCCTATGTTCCATTCTCCGGTTGGGTTGAGGCTCTTCGCATCATTTTCACAGATTCTTCCTCCACCAAAACTATACTGGCTGTCATGTATTTTGCAAGAATGTGCTCGCTAGGGAACTTTAATTTCCCATCCTTATGCAACTGATTCGATAAATGTATCAGAATGAATCTGATATGGTATTACTTAGCCTAGGAGACATAGAGCATGCATTTCCTTTTACTTTAATGAAGTATAACCTTAATAGCGATTTGTGTAAAATACAAGGGAAGTAGAGATCGTGAACCACAGCAATGAACTCTGCGACGGCGTCATTCGGAAAGGTGTAGTCAATTCGACTATGGGAAAGAGCCTAGGGTGCATTCATGATGATACGTCGCAAATATATACAGTTTTTGGAGGACAAACGTTGGGCTAAATGTCAGAATATATTTATTTGCAATCATAAGAGTTATAAATAAAAATCATTGTGTTTTCAACAACTTACAAAATGACTGCACTTTTAAGGATAGTCCTATTCCAGCAACTTTGTAATGAAAACTTAAACGAATTCGTTTGTGTTTAATAACACGAAATTATTGCTAACCATACAACATATAATCACTGTGATGGCCTGCGGTTACTATAGCGTAATAACATCCATTTTATCATATCGCACCCACACAACGTGACACAAATGTTATAATGCAACATCTTGAGGGAGTGCGTTATAAATGTTTTGTCCTAACAAGCGAGGCTCACCTCCTCAGACCAAAGTTCATATATGTGCTCATTAAACATAAAACGCAGATGTTTTCTCTGATTATTCCAAGCACTACCAGAAAATTGTTTTCTTGATACAATTATCTTTTGACTAATCAGTAGCTTGTTCGTAAAAGCAGAAGAATATCTGGCCACGTGATTGCATCTCACATCACTGATTTTGTAAGCAATATGTTCGTTAAAAATATAATTTATCTAACCACGGATTTTGCAACAGCTGTATTTCATGTTTGCCAGCGGATGACACTGCAAAGAGAACCAAATAAAATGTCATATCATATTTTCCAAGTAAACCGATTTTTCTTTCAAACAGTATGTTTGTCAGTTGCAAGTAGATATGAGTGATGTACAAATTATTATCTAACATGATCTACAGTTTCGTTTAATAAAAGTGTATGTCTCAGATGAAAACAAAGCCATTATTATTCATGACTACAACGAACTCAACTTCATAGAGGATAACTTTTACTATATTATCAGGTCATAGAGTAACTAAGAAACTATCAACTCAGAAATACGTTGGAACGACTTAGCATGTCATTTGGAGCGTTAGCGAATCTTTGTATTGGTTCAACAAACACATTTGCCATCAGTATCAAGACGCTTATTCAATGTGATTGGTATCAAATAATAGGTCTCATGAAGAAATGCGGTGATTAGTTATAAAAATATGGGACGCATAATTATCGTAGATGGTGCATGTCGCTGAAAGCAAATAAAACAGCCAGGAAGAACATGTTGGGGCAACACTAAACACGAATAGTTGTTTTGAATGTATAGCTGTCGTTACTCAGATCGATTTTGATCACAAATTGCTTGGCAACTATATTTCTGTCGAGTGGCATACCATTTTAAAAAGATACCTGCACTGGGTATAAAATACACAAGGACAATATACCGAGTGTATGCAGCTGCTTGCAAGAGGATTAATAGTAAAACACAGCAATACTGGAATGTCTGACAGAATGAATAATCGCCGTTCTTACTTGAGCATAAAAGCGTTATTGTATAATGCATTTGCGTCATGTCCTTAACGTTTACTTTTTACAACTGCGAGTGTACATTATTCCAGAAGAATTGACTGAAATCTTAAATTCGCATGTTTGCATTTGTATTAAATATCATTTATCACGATAATCAATGCGGATGGCGAGCAGATCTTGCATTATATAATGTTAAGAGAAGGAACATTAATATGTGGCTCAAATGTTGAATCGTTTCCATATATTGGACAAATAACTTGCTCCTGCAGTATTTATTCTAAAATGGTATTGAGGCGATTACTTGACTCTGCGTCTTAATATGCAATCATCCCAAGTAAAGAAATATACTATTTATGTTCAAATTCAAATTACCTAAGAGGATT
The DNA here is from genome assembly GCA_003401595.1 of Venustaconcha ellipsiformis. Classification (NCBI taxonomy): domain Eukaryota; kingdom Metazoa; phylum Mollusca; class Bivalvia; order Unionida; family Unionidae; genus Venustaconcha; species Venustaconcha ellipsiformis. The sequence continues at coordinate 3,268 of QKMX01040471.1, forward strand.
GTTTCTTCCATCTAAGTACAGGTAAATCTCAATTTCCAGTAGACGGTTTAAAGTGTTTATAATATTTAACGTGCCACAATATGATCTATACAGTTAGGCATTTTTTAATTTCTTAAAGGACTTTCTGCAGTTTACTATTTTGTAATTCAACAAAACACGCTACCAAAGATAACTCGATAAGGTAATAGAACATGATATCCACGCCTAGTTTTAGACCCTTCTTAAGCAAATGCGTTTCAAATACTACTTTCATTATCAAATTAATTTAAGCCAGCGGATCGATTATTCCAAGAACTTGAAGATAGTGGCCGGGATATTATAACCTAATCACAAAATATCATTCATAACATTACCTGCAATTGACTTCTACGGTCATCGAAGGTTGCTGCAGAGACAATATTTCCTTCAGTCCTAACAGGTGCAAAAATACAAGAAAAAAGCTCTTTTGAAACAGGTTGAAAGGTAAGTGTCATTTCTGATAATTTGTTTATAATGCTCTTATCTCTTCGTATTTTTTCTTAAGCTATATTTTTCTCCGCGTCTAGTATAATTTTCAATAAAAAATAGTTTGTTAGTCCAAGCAAGTTTATGCAAGCGCATGTTTCTAAAGCGACATCATGTCATAATCAGACACAGAAAGTTAGTTTTTACCCTTCAAATAATAATATAATTCCATGCATTGGTTAGAGTTTGTAAAAATATGATCCACTTCACGTACCCGTAGTCGAAAAGCATGCAGCAATGCCAGCAATTGAGTAACTTTATTTTATTTTTTTTTATTTATGTATTCATTTTGTCTTTATATATTTCTTTCTTTATTATTGATTTTGTTAAATTTAGTCTATGTTGCATACCTGGCCGTTGCCTGGGGCTGCTGGTAAATTTATATCCTACCTTACATTTGTCTTGCCTAAAGGTTGTGTCTAATGTTTATCATTTGTTAGAAAAATGGATAATTCGATTTGATTTCAAGGACGAAGCAAGTTTGCAAACATATAATGACATTGCGATCCACATCCTGGCATTTTCTTGTGTCTTACGTTTAGTTTAATGTATAATCAGGTGGTAAACATATTTGTTTATTGTTCTTACAAATTCAGTCTGTGGAATCATTCACTACTGTTTTCAGTCATAACTTGAACGAAATATTTTATTTAAATTATTAATTGAAACTGAGAAACGACCCTTGACAATTTGTGTTAATATTTTGGGATCATTGTTAACTCAACCAAAGTCATTCTGGATTGTATCTTTGCAAGTCATCAGAACTATTGATACATCAGCACATCAAAGGTTATATGTACATCAGCACATTCTATACTCGAATTAATTCAGAACGTTATACGTTTTCACTTGTTTTAGGACATTTAGAATTTTTGGGGATTTAATTCACAATGATGCTATTAAAATTTTACTTTTGTAAGTTATTATATTAAATAATTTGTTCTTTGTAATAAATTTGTTGGTCTCAATGTCTTTATGTTATATGTTTTATGACCGCAGAGTCGTGACAATTATATCTTAATTCCACACATCATTTGTGATTCGCTAATTATGCTTATTTTATTTTACTATTATTTGCATCACATATGTGCGCTTTCTAATAGTACCAAGTTTATATCCAGTATCAATTTAGTATCCTAAGTGCTTGTGCCAAAGTATTGTTTAGCTACTTGTGGATTTCTCTTTCTGATTCCACTATCTGACCTAAATTGTTTATTATATTTGCCTCGACGGTTACATTTTAAGTTTGACCGCCTGAAGGAAAATGATTATATTTATTGTAATCATAATAAAAGTTCAATGGTATTTTGACAACATCGTCCATTGTCATGCCGAAGTCTTTCCTCTCTCGAATTTTGGATATGGCCATATAATTCCGTCTTGATTATAAAGACATGTCATAATTGAGGGAATTTTTGTCCTAATGCTGTCTTTTCTGGAAAGATTTAATCCAAATAGAAACATCTGATATGATGATGGCATCCTTTGTCTCTATATTAAAGGCACAATTATTCACGAACATAGTTTATAATGGTAATTTATCTACTCTATATCAACTGCAATTGACAAAATTCAATTCTTATGTGTGCTATGTAGCAATTAAATCAGCCAAATATTTATCAAATATGACAATTTTCTATGCAAAACAGATAATTCAGCGATAAATGTTAACATGTTTTTTCTTCATTGTTAAATTGAGTTTACAAGGAGCATTTATATTCCTCACCAAATCACATAGATAAATGAGAAAAGTGTTATGATATCGTTTACAGTTACAGTAATCACGTAATAAAATACAATACAGTAATAAAATATGAGATGTAAGTGAAGAAATCAAATCTCAATCGTTTCATTGCAATCTAAAGCCTGATTACACGTGTTTTACAGTAAAAGAAAGTTCACTCACAAGTGACAATGACACTGTTTCTCTTAAGCACCCTCAGATTCGGAATTATACACTAAAATGATATAGGATATATGATGAAGAATAAAAATACAAGATTAAAGGTTATTTCGGAGTAAAATCATTTTATTTGCATAATGCCCCCATCCAACATCATGCATTTCTACTTAGAATGAAATTTGGATTGTTGTAAATGAATTATAATTCGCATTAATACATTGCGCAGTGCTAGTGTGGGAATAGTAACACCAAATACTGACTAAATGTGACAATCTTTCATAGCCTGACACTTGTAACTTAAGATATCAACGACAGCGCGTTTATCAATTTGGATTGAACGTTATCACTTTGTGTACTACTGCGTTGTAGAGTGTTTCTCGTGGCTTTGGAAAGGTCACAGGCTGTTTTAGTTGCTGATTTTTCACCTAAATGTGTGCAGTCATTTAATTTCGATGTAAAATGTAGATTCGATAGTCCGCTTTAGGATTAATCCTTTCCCATGAGCGTGATTAAAGAACGGTCCATGATATATTTAATCCAGAGTTTAGCCATTAACATGTTTGATGTTTGTTGAAGAGTGTAACAATTATCGACATCGGTGGCACTTTATATTGAATAGATAAAGTAACGTTAAGTTCAGTCGATGATAATTTGTGCGATTCCTACATAGACGTATATGTTACCTAACATCTGATTGTTTGGGTTTTGGGGGAATTTTCTACTAGCCATTAATGAGCTACTTCCATATCACTTACATAAATATCATGCGTTTATATCTGTTCTATCTGATATAGAGAGATACAAATGAGAGAAAGAGATGGTGAAATATATTAATTAGACCGAAATATGGAAATATAGCATACAGAGGGGAAGATATAATTTCTTAATGTGAAAAGAAAGCAGTTCTACATATGACTACAGTAGCGAGACCCCTTTAAACGCTACACTTGGTCAATATCACTTTACCTCTCACTGTTTGTGTTGTATCATTATAAACTGTATGATAAATGATGTAGTATATTTCGTTTAAAATGCAAACTTTATAAGGTTCAAGATACGTGTGAAAAGAATAGATGCGATAAGTACATCTCGATCATCAAAAATATTAATCATTGTAAAGAATTCACAATTTCACTATGTATAGATTCTTGCATCGTCATCATCGTCGGAGTCATGAAACACTAGAAATAACCTTGATCTATCACTTATGACTGCTTTGAGTGATCGTTTTAATCTAAATCTCTGTCGGTTATTTTTTTATTGCCTATTTTCTGTTGGTCATATCTATAAGTTTTGAATAGTTTTAATATTTCTTTCTGCCATATCCATGTTGTGAAGTAGATGGAGGAATACAGGAGTGTGAAATCAACTTATCGAGTATCTCTGTAACCAAGAGGTACCTTTCCTGTCTAAATCAATATAATCTACAGGCTTTTGATAGGTGTGTTAAGGGTTAAGGTTTATTTTCCTTCTCAACCTAATTATTAGATAGCAACAGCTTCAAGTGCGGTTATTCAGGTAATTATTAGACACAATGCATGATAGTGGGACGGTTTGATTCATATGGCTCAGTGTAAATGTAGTGGCCTACAACTGTTTTGCACACGTCCAACAGTAGAATAGATTATTCGGTATTAATAATGTCATAGTAATACTACTGTCATTTTTGTTGATGCCGAGCATTATAAGTATAGATGTGACATACACAGACTCGAACAAGCACACGCAAACACACACAAGCATTCTGTTATTTCATTTGCAACATTGACAATGTTAATTCAATTACATTATGAATCAATGCATGATAACAGTGGACGACACGATGCAATATTTCATAAATTGTGTAAATTTCGTGTCATCATGTCAGGTTGGTGTGCAATGGGCACAAGGTTAGTAACTACGTTTGAAATAACTGCCAGGTGTTATATTGCTGAATGACGTACGTTTTGTTTTGTTTGGGTTTTTTTTCAAGGTACACGTGCTCTGCAATTAGTCAAGATAATGTGCCCGTATGCATATAAATGGCAAAACGCTTGTTATGACAGTCAGTTAACTTACCATACGTTTGTAAATTTGCTAGAGTCTCTTCCAATCCTAACCTTAATAAAAATATGATATAAATATAATAATCCAACAGAGTGTTTTGAAGACAACATAGATAAAACAAAGCCTTAATTGATATGGTTCAAATTTCCTTCAGTATTTACAGCTGACAACTGAAAAGCAACCTTGTTTATTACATATTCTGAACGTTTATCGTTGTTATTATACACTAATTACGTCATTAATCAGAAGTGATGCGTATTTTTTATGTCATTGTGATTCTTGTTATATGTCCAGCTGTTTTGTTGTGTTATTTGTTTGTTATTATTAATGTGTTTATCAATGTCATCACATCAAACTGGAGAATATTTATTTTGTAACGCCATCATTTTCTGTCGAGTTATTGGTTGTATCTAGTAAACAATTTGCTTTGTGGGCGTGACTCTACCACACTCACATATGTCGAGACCAAAATGACCTAAGTCTCCGTCTGGCAGAAAAAAAAATCTCCCAGTGGGTTGCAAATGTGCTGTATCATTTTTGTTTTCAGATTGTTTTTGTCTTGATAGATGAGGTTGTGTATTTTTTTATGAAAATCAGATTATTTGTAGCTCGGTAACGGAGCATAGTGTGTACATAAGATCTTTTTAAGATTTAGTTTATTAACGTAAGTATCCTTTACTATGAAATTAGGAAATAATACAAATTTAATGGATTTAACCAAAGCTAAATTTCAATGATGATGCCATGTCAGACTAACCACCATGTTCTGACTTGTTTCATAAACACGGTATTAACTAAGCTTTGAGAGAGTACTTCTTCCATTAGAACTACTAGACAGAGTGTAGCATTAAAATTTGTTCGATCAGAAATAGCCAAGAATTAAAATGCAATATTCTGATAGAGACAAATCAATGGAAGTAGCAGAAAGTATTTTTTATTTAATTTTTGTTTTTTCATTCTTTCCTCTAATCCAGAAGACTAGATAGCTCTCAGGTGATAGTCGTATGTTCATCACTTTCAATTTTGTATCCATGGGTGTAAGAAAAACATACACAATCCTGATGTTACGTGACTGATCTAATCATTGTGGTAAGGATTTTTCAGGCTTTAACTTTCCCAAAATGAGCAACCCCTTAACCTAAAAAGAAAATTGCTAATCTGCTTTGATTCTAGAAAAGAAATAATGCAAGGGTACTTATTCAGGAAATTTCATATGGTAGCGATCTATACACCATTTGTGATCAAATGTTTTTTCGATTGATAACTTATTTTCTGCACGAGCATTATTTGTTTATTTCTGCCTGTGAATCTGGTCCGTTTCTTAATTGTCTGTGGTTTTCCATTTCTGCCAGCACAATCTCAAACTCAACCCAACTGATTATTTTATCTTTGATAACAACAGAATACAATTAAATTGTCTCACTGAGACAGCGTTTTGTGACCGCAAACAATTCATAATAACTGCGTATTCGTGAATTCATTAGCATTTAATTTAATCTGCTACCTCCACCAGAGGTACCGATTATTATTCAATATAGCACCGTTAATAATACAGATAGCTCCACATACAATGGTTGATGTGATTCCAGTCACACCAAAGCCAACAGTGTATTTCAAGACTAGCACGATTTAATTGGCAAATATCTTTTCGAAGAAGTTTATCCGCTTCTATTATTTTTTCACGTCCGTACGAATGATGGTACGCCATAGTTATTATATTAATAATATAATTGCATGTTGTGATTTCATGACAGGCAGACTTATTATGGCCTCATCAATTCGATACAATAAGGTCAACACAATTCTAACAAACTACCCCTTTTTATTGGTACACTGTCATGTAATTTTATGCAAAGCCTCCGCTCTGATTAACACTTGCACTTTTAACATTTGGCAATATTCTTTGCACAATAACCGTTACCAGAACAAGTTCATCTCTCCTAAATTTCAGTCAACCAGATGTGTCTTGTAGAGCTAGCAATGCCCGTGTTAACATAATTTGCATTTAAAGAAGCTGAAGTGGATGCATGGAAGATTGCCACCTTATCGTTGTAGAAACGAACACGCAAAGGATTTGAATATAGCGTTTATATCACTTCGGAGTTTTCATGCGCAAGCTGACCTCGAGTTGGTAGTGGTACATCAGAGTGATTCCATCGATATAGTTATCTTATACCATTAACAATATTATATTGTAGTGTGTACAAGGGACTGGTAACGCCAGTGTGAGGCAGATATTCATCTACAAGTGGTTATGTACCTCATTTTGACTCCTTTACAAATATAATAATGATAATATCTCAACTTAAGCATAAAACCGAACATGGTTAAAGAGCCCTTTGAATAAACGGGCAATCCTTCGAAATCAGATTAATCTCTGGGAAATAATGATGCTAAAAATGCAACGGTGAAAAGATCTGTAGCCATGCTGGCTGAAATGGAGTTAATATATAATATTGCTTGTGTGAAATAAATATCAAGATGGTTCCTTTCATTGATCAACATTTCAATATAATCTCACTTATTTTTATTCCTAATTATGATCAATAAGTGTCATCCAGTTTCGCACACATTTAAGATGTGACATTTAGATATATCAGAACCACTATCATGAATGAAACATAACTAGTTAATACTCACGGTGATGAGTGCACATGTATGGTTTGTTTGTGCCTAAAATATAGCATTCATAGTTTTAATAAATGCAACTGACTCGCCACTGTCTGATTCTTCCATTTGTAGGGACCTTATGTGTTTTTACAACAGCACCTTTCATTTGTCAATATCTTGAGTTTCTACGTTTATCGTTCTCAGATTACTCATGTGATCTTCAAAATTCACAAACGCACCGGAATCGACAAATAACCACGATTAAAAAACTAGATGACAACTCCGCTTTGTTGGCAAATTAGCTCACGTCTACATTACTACCGTGTCTTCTAGCTGAATAGCGTCCGTAAATGTTTATAGACTTGTTGTATATTGCTAAATATACCATAATATTCAATTAATAAGTGCTTTCAATGTCCGTGAACGCTTCAGTGACAAGATGACCACATATTGGACCACCCAAATGAGTTTTAAACTGGTAAATGTGAATAAAAGGGTTCACGACCACCGCGTAGAGGTCTAGTGTCCCGGAATAAATAACTAAAAACATCAATTGGCGATGCAAGCCCATTCTAGTCAAAATATAAACTATTGTAACGAGGAAAGTCCATAGATTTCAAATTTTTTTTCTCGTTGTAATATATTTCGTTTCGTTAAAATTTATATTGTAATTTTGAATG
>QKMX01041387.1:0-14759 GCA_003401595.1 Venustaconcha ellipsiformis
GGATGGATGGATGCATGCATGCATGCATGCATGCATGGATCGATGGATCGATGGATGGATAGATGAATGTTGAAGAGGGATAATTTAACTAACTTATAGAACATTATTGTGGCATTTACGTCTCTCATCCTAGATTCCATAGGCTGTGTGGTATTGCTAATTAGAAGATATTTTTCAAACCAATTAATTAGCTATCAAATAGGTTCGATACTGAACCGTCTTCACGAAGCTTTTTGTGGTAGAATAATATAGTTTCGTAAATTTGTCACAATTCTTTTTCTAGGATATCTTAGAATATTTGTTTCTACATGTTTTTAGCACTCAGCGATATGAAATAATTTTATAACTTACTTTTTCTGCCGTAATAAGTACTCTGAAATACCAGTCGGCGGCTTAGTAAGGCAGGGTAGGTGAGGAATTTCACTTTTTTGCTGTAAATAAAATTTGATATTTATCGACAAGACTGGCGTGCGCCGCCATATTGCTTTTGGACAATCAACAAAATTCGAGCGTGCACAATTAATGTTCAGTGTGAACTGCATCCTATACTCCGTTAAATATATCGCTTTGCTCACTTCAGTGTATTCATAATTATACTCAAAGATAATTATATCTCTCTGCTCAGTTCAGTGTGTACATAATTATACCCCCAGATATACATATTCCTCTGCTTAGTGAGTACATACGTATACCCAAGATAAATATATCAAGCAGATAAAGCCAATAACGTCTTGTTTAACAGTTGAGTTGAAGACTCTCATTTGGGGAGATAAGTGACTTATCAGCGACTAAGATAATTGTGTCATTATTCGGCCCAATAAGAACAGTAAATAAACGACCCATGTAGTTGCAACCTCCGTTCATTGCTTCGTATTGCATCTGATACTTTCATTCCTGGTTGAAGTAAAATTATAATGTCCGTTTTGCAAAATCATATGGTTCTTTAATATCCTCTTCTTCATTATCACTCGTATGAAAATCTATATATTTGTCATGTCTCCTTTTTGTTTATCTTTACTTACATCCATTGATTGTTCATTCGTTCCATATTTCATTGTTTCATTTGTTTTAATAAGTCGTTTTTTACTTACCAACTTATATATGCCTACCATGTTTGTTCGTCCGTTTTATTGTGTAAGTCAAAAACTCAATGTCTGACTCTAGTGTTAATAAAAAATGCGTTATTTGAAGGAAGATTCCATTGCTGACTTCGCTTTCAGTTGTATAATAGAGTGAGATTCTATTAGGTTGTAAGCTTTATTCTCGCTCTGGGAACATCGTTTTCAGTAACTCTATATATAGAAACGTAGGCGTCAGGTAACAAAGTTTGTCATTGCGCTTAAGACACTGCCCTTAATGTGAACATATAATGATGTACTCCTGTCAGGTCTAGGATGCTTTAAAATCTAGAGCTTGTTACCATAGTAATACCACCAGTCATGAAAACGTATAATCACTGAACCTATGTAAATGTCTTGAGTTCATTGCCTTCATGCAGTAAGCTATTGGTTGCTCATTTATGTCCTGCTAAAATTTTAATTTATACAGAGTCTAAAACAAATATAGCAAGTAGTAAATTATGATCAAAAGAATATGGTATAAAAGAACAAGGTAGCCATGTTTTGTACACTTCTACCAGGAAATCTGATAAATCTATTTTTATGCTGGCTGGTTTATTAAAGACGGTTTTGATATGTAGTTTGAATTATTGTCGACGTTTACTAATCCATCTTCACGTCTTTTACTTTAAATCACATTAATTCATCAAGAAAACTCCTGTTAATGTAACTAGCTAAGACGGGCTAATTCTAGCAACAAGAGACTATAAATCTAGTTGGCGTCAATTTATCCACAAGAGGCTGGACAGAGAACCTTTAATAAGCCTTGCCAACAATGGCTCAGTGTCTAGATGTATTTTTTATCTTTCATGATTTCATTTCTTTTCAAGAGAAATAATTTACTTGTCTCTTGCTGGAACGAACTGAAAACAATAACCTCAAACATAACGAAATATTGGCTGTTGCAGAATGTCAGATCATCTTAATACAACTTGAGTAATGCGTTATATTTAGCGAGACAACGGATTTAGTTACATCGTTATATTAGTATGAACAATTCTTTCAATGTAACATTGCCTCGCGTTATATTATGATGAAACAAAAATAGATGTAAATCTTGATGAAATTAGTAATATGTTTGTATTGGTTTTTGCAATCAAAACCAACAATATTTGAAAACCCAATGGGGGCACAGATTGTAAATGTCGATAAAAGATGATTGCTACCAAAATTGTAACTATATGCAAAATGGTGGCAGAAAATAGATGAATTTTACGGCTAAGGCGGATGCAACATGTAGAATTCACGGAATATTTGGTTTCAGCAAAGTAGAAATAATAGTACCACTATAAAGATTTTAGACTTGTGTTGCTAACATAGATCAACTTCTTATGTGCCCACTGATTTGACAATTTTTACCTTGATTATGAGGAGATTTCATGCTTTATGAGGCAGTAAAATATAGTTCCAATGCTAGCATGAAAGATTTTGCGAAGAAAAATCGGCAATTATAAAATAATGTAACTATTTATTTTTTAATTTGTTAAAATATAATTAGGAATTTTCAGACTAAATTTACTACGGACTTTAGAAATGTACGTAACAACGGCTACAAAATCAAAAGTCTGCAACTGGCGTGGCAGCCATTTTCGTCTTATTGTCACCGTTTACGATTATAAACGAACATTATTTGCAAGCACACTGGATACTGCTGGGAAACATCGCCAAGGAAGAAAAGCTGCACAAAAGCCATTGGCTCCGAATTATTCCTGCATAAAGACGCCTAAGAAATGGTTTGACTGACTTAACGATCGCGAGTAAGTCAAGAATGATTAATGTCGCGGCATTTTTTCAAATCGCACCAGGTAGTCGAAAACCAATGCCGGAGAGGAATCTGAGAGTTGCCCCGGGTAATCGAAAATCTGTTCCTATTTTTTTGTTTACGAGACGCTATGCGGCCTCGAGGAACAACGGTGGAATGGCCAAGATGAATAAGAAAATTCTCCCAATCTTTTAAATCACATCAAACTAAGATGACTTTAATGCCACTAAGGTGTTATTTTGTTTGGTTGCATTAAGATGTTTACGTTGTGCTTGAATCAACAATGAGGAAACATTTTCAATTAATTGTGTCAAAGATAGTCTCAATTTAACCCTATAACCGTTTCTTATTGCGCTTTTTAATTTTCAAAGTCGTTTTGAGCTGAGGCTAACCTCAACTTCGTAATAGGATATTATTTTAGATTGTACTGTACAACTACAACTTCAATAATTACGGATTTTCCACTGGTGGGTCAACAAAACCCATTCGGCCACATGCACCCTCCAACAACAACATTAGCAGAGAGAATCACAACCATGCATCTGTAATTGACGGTAATTTCAGGGGCGGCACCAGGATTGTCAGCGGAGACTTCAGTTACACGTAAATCAATGTGCACCACGAACTGCCTGTAGAGGTCCTGATGTTCCAATGAAAAGTAATAAAATTTGGTGCAACGTACAAAATGTCGTGCTGAGAAATCTGCAGGTCTGTGTCAACGTTTTATTCCCGGCCCATGAATGAGCAGAGTTTCTGATATGCACGTGCGACATAATCGCAAGAAAATTCAAAGTAAACGTTGTTCAGAGGGTTATTGACAACTATTTATTTGCACAGAAACATCCGACACTTCTGGCTGGTCTTATATGATTGATTAACATGCTGTCCCCCTGGCTACAGATCGATGTGTTACAAATAAATGTCTTCATGCGTCGATACCTTGCTGGGTAGTAATTTGCTATAATAGCTGCTGAACGTGGACTCCATGTAAGTATGTGGGAAGTATGTGAAAGGACAGCTCTTATGTATGTCCAGAATTCATAAACGACAACTTTATGCAGCCATTATGGTGAGTATCACAGGTATCCATAATGCTAATTTCGTCAACACAACTTTATCATCAGCACTCGAAAGTGAAACATTTTCGTTAGGTTTTTGGTAAAATATGACTGTGTGTTTTGCTCCGACAATTACCATGTGAATATCTCTGCGAAAACCTGAACTTATAACTGATGGGAGTCGCTCACAAAAAGTATAATGAGGGTTCAAGATATTGTCATCGACGTTGTGCAAATCCTATGTTGTCATTGTATCTATAAAAATGATTAAACTTATATAGATCAAGAGGCGGGCGAAGGAGAGCGGCCATTAGGTTATCGTGTTATGTTCTGCACATAATCGGCATTTTAGTCCTTGGAAACAAAATCATAGACGGGCCAGAAGTTCTTGCATAACTATCACTTGCGAGGTCCATAATATGTGTGCTTCGATTTCCTTTCGATCTATGAAACAATGTACGCTGCTCAAGAAATCCATACTATATATGCTGACAAATCCAATCATAATACCACGGGCGAAATCATGACCGCCGACGACGTTCTGAAGTTAAGTTCCATCGATTTCTATGAAGGTTTCATATGGAAGAAAAAAACCCCCAGACGTATCATGCACCTGTAACTCTGTCTACTTTGATCAAAAACGTTAGCCGGGTACAAATAAGACTGAAAAACTATTGTTTGTTCCTATATATCGTCAAAGGTGCGTCCATGTCAGACGCGGGATCAGATGCTGCTTCACAATGTGCAATGTTTATACATGATCGGTTTCATTTTAAACATTCAAGATGGCTTCGCCGCTAGCGTCTAGGCCAGTCCACTACCATAGCTCGTTTCTCATTGCCATGCATGACATCACTAAATCAGACGGACGTTGTTGTTCATTGATGATTGATGGCGTGGGCATTTTGTCTGTTGATTAAAGCGTAATCTCATTTGGTCCACAAGTAACTAATTGTCCTTGTGGATCTCAAATCGATTGAACCTCTCACAATCCCAGATTTTTCAACCCTCTCTCAGCAAGATATTAGATGCTATCAACAACACGCACTAAATAAAAAGTCAATGTACAATTGTCATTGAATTAAATATCAGGTACTTCTCTAATGTATAGTTGTATTGTCAAGGTCTCCTCTCAGCGATCTCCCATGTGCACGTCCTGGTTCACAGGCCTAGAACGATTATGTGTCAACCGGTGGTTGTGGTATGGAAGGTATATGTTCGATATCAAATCATCTGGTTTAACATTTGGTGGACACTCAAACAGTTAATGATCTTGAGCAACATAGCTTGTGAAAGCTCCGATAAGTAACGGCCGATGATGGTGTCACGTGTTAAATTGATATGAATCGTTCATGAAATCCTGACAATGTTTGGAGTAATATGGTATCCGGAGCCTCCTTTGACCTCGTAAATTATATTGTCTTCATGCCATTATAAAATTGTTTTTATTGACGACCGTGCAGTGTTTTCCTCGTAAGGTGAAGGTTTAATCGATATTAGCACAACTGAGAGTGAACTTCATGTTCACGTTATGAAAATTGTAGTCTCTGTTGCCCTTTAATAAAATACACCGTAGCATCTCTGTATTGATTGGTTCCATGTAGTACCCGACAACAGAAGTTAAACGTTTTGTTCCGTTGAGCCATCATCCATGAAAAACACATTTGAGTTTTTCACGAGAAGACTACCGTGATTGGATTTTAGACCAATACGTATAACCTCAAGTGTGCGTGACTTCCCGCGGAAATTGAAGTAGAGAAAGTCACGTCAAATGCTGGTTTTAAAGACGAGATTCTAATACATGAGGTAACGCTCGGGCTTGTATTTACAACACACTGTATCACTACATTAGTTTCTTGTAAAATACGTAGCTTCAATGGAAATTACTTGAACACTCACCATCCTTGTCGTAATATGCATCTCGATGTCTTCATTGAGTTAATGCATCGAAAAGCGAATCGTCTCTGGGTTGATGATGACTTTGGCTAGCAAGAGCTGACACATCGATTCGGCCTCTTTAATGTCTTCTGGTGAGCTGTTGCCAGCGCGAACCGATCCCACGATAGTTTATATCCTGTCCACAACTCATTTAACTGTTGTTTGTCCACTGACACACAATTCAGCAACTGGTAATCATTGCACCTTACCTATTTCCTCACTTTGCTTTGTTGGAATACTACGTGTATGTCTTTTAACGTCAAACGTCAATTTATCCCAATGTTTGTCTTGCTGATCAAACCTCTCCAGAAATATACACTTGGCCTAAACTTTGTATCCTTGCCGACGTTTTGTATTTCTCATGTGCATAACGTGTCCAGTGGTGAGGAAAACAGCGGAAAATTCTACATCATCCTTGGTAATTTCTATGAGGCCTGCTTTGTTAAATATACTAGGTGTATGCTTCGACTCAGATGGTGGTTGTTCAAGACGTATAATTCTTTCTCGCGTGTCCGCAATCTGCTCTGGCAACTGTTCAATGGCTCTGGATACTCTAGCAAACGGATTCGTTTCCTGCTTTGTTCCCGTCATCACGTCGGCGTTTTTACGAATTTATTCTCTTGTTCTGTTCTTTTGCCTTCGTTTTGGTCAGCAGTGCAAACATTTCTTCGAAGACATCTGTGTATCTTTCTGAGCGTACTGTTGAGACTATAATCATCGGTAAATCAGTATCAATCAATGTTTGTGAGACCATGCGTTTTATTGTCACAAAGTATCATTAGCGTGCTACATTTGTCTTGGATAATCTAGCGAACATGAGTAACGTTATGTTGTATACATCACTTCTGAGCTTCTGTGTCGACCTCAGGAAAATATCTCCGCAGGGCTATCTTTGTGTTCAGTCGTAATGACGTCGTACACAAGAAGATATACCTGTTTTGGAGCAAAGTAGTCAAAGAAAAGAACGTCAGCAACTGTAAAAAAAGAAATCAATATTGGTCGATTAGCTTCTTGGTATGAATGATGCACTTCCGTAAAGTACTTTAGTTCATATCGAAGTGGCTGATCGTCAGGAGACAGCGCAAATAGGTACCTCCATTTCACGTTAACCATCTCAAAATAACAGCTGAGTTTTATTTGATCCGGCCGAACAAAATAATCAACGCACGAACTGAGTTTGAAAATATCACCATGCTTGGGTAGTTTGATCAATAATGGGAAAACAGAGCTTCTCTTTCTTTCTGATGCCCTGTTGAATGTCACTTGACTTCAAGTACCACAAATCTAACACAGGTTTAACGTAATTGTAGAGCCGCGATCGCTGAAACTTGTGTTTGGTGTAAAGAAAGAAATTTAAATCAAAAGTCGTCAGTTGTGATGTCGCTACTGCGTTATCGAATAAATCGGTGTTACCGTGGAGCAAGTATCGTAATGAAAAGCACGTTCCTCGATACAAATGGTTTGGGCATGTAACACAACTGGTTTTACAACCTGATTATGTCCATCAAGCAAAGAATTCTAAGGACCCATCAACCGCTTTCGATACTACATGTTACCAGAATGATCTTGCATATAAGGTAAAAAGGAATATCCGTTCGCATCAACGTGTCAATACAGATCTTATTCATGACTTGAACGCGAAAAATCATAAAATCAGATATAATTGCTATATGGATCATCAAAAGATTATTAAAGCTAAATCTTCACTCTTAGGCGGACAAAGCCCATTCAATGGAGTCAGAATAAATAAATATGATGAAGAAGCAAACAAAAATTAGTAAAAGTACCTTCCCAGTAGACTTTGTCCAAAAATAATTACAGTCCAAGTGGTCATTCGAAACAAAACTCTGTGATTAAAATGTTATCAATCACGACAAACGTTATAAATGTGATTGTTACAACATGGTTGATCATGCATTTGATGTGACAAATTAACCTAACTGCGTCAAGGAAGATTGCTTTTGGAGGTTTGATGTGAACATATCTAATGGAGTTCATCAGGTTTATTTGTTCAACTTGCATTACCTCTGTTATAGGGTCGGGCAAATAACGAAATTGCTGATGAGGTCTCGAACGCGGAGTGCTCGATCTCACGAACAGGTAACAGGACTTCCAACAGTCATACAGGCACTCGATCAAAACCTGCTGATTGGATTTGGCTGAAGACTGTCACTGTTATGCATCAATTAATTACTCATCTGCCTTCATTAGACTCACTCGGAAATAATTTTGTTCAGTATATGTATGCATCAAGAAATTTAAAAGGTAGACGCTATTGTTCTAGTGACCCTGTATGGTCCATCGGTACATTTGCAGAGGTTCTCCGTTGTTTCTTTTTTTCTTCTAACATGTGGTTGCTAATCAGCTGATGTATTCTTAAATATGAAATATTGTTAGTCTGTCCTCTTAATTTTTTGTGTTTGTCAACCCAAACAGATATTTAATGGATTGTAGCTGACATATTTATCATTATCATTACTTATAAATGATGCTGTAAAATAAATGTTAATAGTACAACACAACTTAATGTCTCATAAGCAAGACCTTTTAGGACGCAAAAGCCTCCGAAGTTTAATATATAAAAAGATCTACCTTTGCAAATAAAATTTTCTCAACCAGATAATTGGGGTATTTGATAATATCAATTACCGGCAAGATAGTGAATCTCACCAACTTGAAACTCTCCATTACACTAGTTTAGAAAGAAAACAACAATGTGGTATGCAGAATATGATGATTATGTACCTGCAAGATTGGACTCAAAAAAGTGTTAATGCAACTTGTGTCGAAGAAAATCATTTGAAAGAAAACCAGATAATGGGTTGATATTATGCCTCATTAAATTGAAGGATCCAATAAAACCAGATAATGGGTTGATATTTTACAACATTTAATTGAGAGATCCAATAAAATCACATAATGGGCTGAGGTTTTACCACATGAAATTGAGTTATCCAATACAAACAGATAATGGGTTGATTTTTATGGCTCGAAATTGACGGATGCAATAAAGCTCTTCACAGATCCAAGGACATGACGATGGTCGAAGAAACGAAGGAAGAAACCTTATCAAGGCTATGGATTAGCATGTTCGTTAACTTGACAACTAAAATATCGTGACCATATAATTTCAAACTTGGTTATAGCCACTTTCAAAATACAAAATATTTTTTGAAAAATGTTACCTTCTTATCTTACCGATGAAATATCTTAAAATCAGGCAACTAATTTTAGGTTATCGAATTCCTGACAAATAATAATACTTGAAGGGACAGGATATTTGGGATCTGTTTTACAAACCTGAATTATATCTGTACATCAAACACGACTGAACACAAACATTAATTACACGTTAAAGGCCATAATATTATTCCATTTCGTGCTAATTAAATGTACAGGATATGGTCAATCTTTTTGACGGTTGGGAACTGTCCAAAACAGTATGACAGTAAATTATATGATGTGCTAAAACGTATAACACTCATTGTCAATAGCACATACCTCCTTTAAAATCGAAGGATTAAAATACGTAGATGTAAGTATTAAGGGATATAAAAACTTAGATTTAATCATTACGGGATATAAAAACTTAGATTTAAGCATTACGGTGTATAAAAACTTTAGATTTTGAAAGATTAGACAGATGCTGCAAAACAATGCAATGTAACATGAAGGCATATATGTGAATTTGTATTGACTACAAAACCAAACAGAATAAAGTAAACACACTCACAAACATGACAAGTAAATAACAAAATATGGCACAGGAGAAACATGATAAGGCGTATCATACATACGAAGGCCATGGGCAAACAAATTTCAAAACTACCGATGATGGGTTCATTATTGTAAGGAATAAACGGACATGAATGACTGTGATCTGTTACACAGGGACATCTTTTGGCTTTGGATGTTGATGTTGGTAATACTGGATGTTGATGTTGGTAATACTGGATAAAAATGCCATATTATTATAAAGGTGAGGAAATAGATTGGACATGCTTGGTTTTACCAGTGCTTAATGGTTTGACAGACTAAGATAATCTTGCGTAATTTTCATATTAGATGAATAATTTGGAAACAAAACAAGTACAACAATACAGTGTCTCAACAGTTTCGGACATTGACAACACGTTAACGGAACTATCAATTTTAGAATAGCAAGGTTAAAACTCTGAGCATATCCTTACGACCAACATTCATCACTACATAACAGATCCAAAAGGAAAACTGCACTGTTATGTTTTAGCAAGTAGTTTGGTTATGAAAATAGGTTGTATCATTACATACAAATATACTCTGCAGAACTTTGAGGACACAATTAAACTGGGTTTGAACCCTGCCATTAATACAAATGTAGTAAAGGATGGTATACCAAAACCTGATAAAAAATATCACAGCGAGACACATAATTGTTGAGGACGAAATCTAACCAAAGTGGACACAACTTATTATAAAAGAAGGGTTATGATTGATAATATTCATATTGTCAGATCTTCTAGGTATTCAAATGACACGTGACAATCAAAAAGCATTCAGAAAGTTAAATTTAGAAATACCATAAACAGATTTTACCATTAAATAAATAGACAATCATGCGTATTGAAATTAATGATTGCAAGAGATATTAAAGTTTACCTATTGAAAGAGCTTTTGTACTTCCAATCATGCTAAGAACAATCTGTGCTGAAATCACAATCGTGTTTGGAGCGTGTCCGTCTCTCAGTTCCGTTAGATTCTTTGTTTAAAATTTGAATGAAAAATAAAAAGTATCAACATCACTAACGATATAAAAGTAAACAAACATGTTTAATAATACTTGCAGGTATTAACCAAACAAACTAAAAAAAGTCTAGAAAATATTCAGTCTTATTTATAACAAGATCAAGCAACGAGCGACTTAAAGCAAGAAGCTGAAAATATATAAATTTCAGGATGAATCTGATGTTTTATTGATACAGTTTATAGACGTTCCTAAAACATAGTTTACTGTTTCGGACCACAAATGGATGGAACGAGAGATCTTAGTCTGTAACTTCCCTTTAGAACAAAGACGTATAACATAACTATCGGTTTACTTCGTGCTTTACAAACAAATATTTGATAGCTTGTTAATCTTGCTTTATTATCTGATGAATGAAAGACATTGTTGTTGCCCAGAGAAGAGCTAGAAAATCGAGGAGATTAGGTTTTTGGGAGATAAAAGGAGTTAATAATCGATTGGTAATAAACCGAGCATTACTGTTGTTGAAAGTGGAAAATTATATGTTCTCATACGTGCACAAAAAGAGACTATGTGTTATTTTCACAAAGTTACCTTCGTGATTCTTTTCTATGATTATGTTTATATGAAACATTTCCCAAGCATTGTATAATCTACGCAACATTCAAAGATTTTTTGCAAAGATTTGTTTAGAAATTTTGGTGGGGTAATTTAGTCCATAAGCATACCCGAATTTTCAGGAAACTATTCATTTTCAATTAAAATTCTTTTTTTTCTTTTTACAGTTTCTTTATTCGTTATAATGTAGCAAACAATGCTCAAAAATACCGGAATTTGCTTAAATATGCTTGCATAGAGGACAAGCAATCACATTTTTATAAAGAGACTAAATGCAAATATTTTATGAATGGTTAGTTTAATTGTAGAGAATACTTTTATTGCTTTAGATATTTAGAAAAAATAAAATTGATGCATTATCAGATTTGATATTGGGAACTTTTATTTTTATTTCGGATCCAAGTAACGTTTTATGGTTCCTATTCAAACTGAAGTTATTTTATGATAAAATAAACAGTATTTTTAACTAAAATGGCATAAGAACGACCAATTACATATGAACTTTAAATAAGATCAAACGATTTCTACTTTCCACAGAGTAATTTTCGTTATTGGTCATTAAATTTTTATTTGTTACAGGAGGCGCAAATTGTAATAAGATTTTGAAAATAATTTTGGGTTAAGATTATTGTATTATTATCTTTATTGTGAACGCAAAGCATTCTTGTTTGCAATTTGTGTCGATTTAATATGAAGCCCATATATATATGCATTTACAGAACTTTATTTGTATATGGTTTAAAAGCCATTCAGCACATTCCAGGTTATATAGAACAGTTTCCCAGGGAAAGTCTATGCAGGAACTGAGACTTCTCTGCCCATAATTAAAAAATTGCTCTTTAGAAAACAAAGTCAATAGCATTACATTTGGGTATATACTAGGTTGTCGTTAAAGTCTGAACGCAAATTTAAAGATATACTATTCCTTGTAACTTAAAGAAAGAAGCTAAATGGTACTTTTACTGTCGTCAGGCAAAAAAGTATATATTGATTCACCTCAAGATAAAATAAGACACTTTTTAATACTCATTGATACACAGATATGATTCATATATTCTTGGGGACCGTACAAGATCTAAAACTTGTTCTGGCGAACGATCGAATCCAAAGAGAGACCAAATATCGGGACTGGAGTTTTGTTGTTGCTTCGCTTGGGAAGATAACTTGTGACGATAACTCGTTGATACCAATATACCCATAGCGATAATGACAGCCTCGATGATAGGCCGTAAAATGCATGTCATTACAGATCCAATCTGCTATTTGAGGGTCCGCATGATGTAAGTCGACATATTCACATACCGGAATTTTGTGGTGTACTTGAGTTTACACATTTCAGCAATTAAAGTATATTTAATCACTTCTCACTTGTAACAAAGCTAATGTTTTCAATTTATAATCAAAGAAAATCTTTGCAGTTCTCCAGTTGTAGTGGTGGATTATTTTGTCTGCCCAGATAAGCCCAGTATTTAAACATAAACCAAATCAAATTTCCCACTGCACTTATCTTTTTGTTTTGCTGATCGAACAACTAGCTGTCTGCTACACAAAACAGAAATTATGATTCTCTGAAAATATGAGTGTGGCTACCAAACTTCTACCCTAGCAAATCCCTCTCGAACTGTAAACAAGAATTCTGTGCTTGACCAAACAATGAGTTGACATTTTCTTTACGACGTCAGTTCCTTTCTGTATCTGTTAATGGGTTTGATGATGTATGATTCATTTTGCTATACCCTTTTGGATTTAAAAATACTTTGTTACCAGTTATAATCTGACGACATAATCCTAGCGACAAGAAAATATTTAGATAAGGAATAATTTAGGTGATCAATTTTAAGTTCATATAGGGTTAAAGTAATGGTGGATAGTTTCATTGCTTTAGTGATTCTTTCAAGGGAAGTTTCCCTCGATACTCTTTAAACACTTTTCTGAAGCGACTGTCATTTTCTATATAGCATCAGATTTCCTCCCCCTCCTCCCTCCCCATCTTCCTCTTTATTGATTGATATATCACAAGGCTGAACTATTTAATGTTTCATTGTTAAGAAATTACGATCTTCGGATATATGTTTACTTTTTTGGGGAATAATGAAGAAAACTGTTTGCTTTACTTGAAATTGTTGATTGTTAATAGAAAACAAAAGAGGACTCATTAATTCATTCGGAGACAGGTTTAAAAATATAATCTTGTTATTGCCTGACGCATTATCCATTGGTTAATATAATCTTGTTATTACCTGACGCATTATCCATTGGTTAATAAATGCCTGCAAAACTCCTATATATGGTGGGATTTAAAATTGCGTGGTGGTGAGGAGCCGAGCTAGGTTTATGGATGTTAATTGTAACTAGGGCGTGGGATTTAAAAAGCTTATGAATGGTGTGTCTTGTTCATTACGCAAAATTTTCCAATTAAATGCCGAAATTTCCATGTAAAACAGTGCATCTTTCTCTTCTTTACTTCAGCGCCGACGACTTCACAACTGGGTACATGCAAAGCAAGGCAATGGTGGACTACACAGGAGTCGTCTTTTGGCCTCCTCCGGCTAAATTCAGGAGTTCATGCAAAATAGATATTACATATTTTCCGTTTGATGATCAGTCATGCAAGATGAAGTTCGGCTCCTGGATCTATGACGGTTTTCAAGTGGACGTTACAAATCGGTCAGACAAGGTGGACTTGGCCAACTATATGTATAGTGGGGAGTGGGAATTATTATTGATAAAAGTTGTTCGGAATGAGGTCAGATATGCTTGCTGTCAGGAATTTTATCCGGATGTGACATTCACAATTTACATGCGCAGAAGGACGATGTACTATCTTTTCAACATCATCTTTCCGTGTCTTTGGTTGACTATTTTAAGTTTACTTGGATTTTGGTTACCACCAGATTCGGGAGAGAAAATAACTCTTGGAATAACAGTGTTATTGGCTTTCTCTGTCTTTATGTTGCTGATCGCAGAGAACATGCCAGCAACGTCAGAGTTCGTGCCCCTGATAGGTGAGTCTAATATAGGGTAAATAGTATATGTGTGTGTGTGTCTGTTTGTGTGTTTATATTTAACGTAGCTTTACCCGATTGAGTCATATCGCTACGATGTCTGCATTGTGAAAGTTTATAGTAATGCCTAGCACTGGAGGATCATGCCGCAGACATGTGGCATCGTGTCCAACCCAGCCACATTATGCTGTCACCAGGCCGACCAGTCCAAGCACTTAATCTTAATGCCGGGCGCCATTTTTATGTCTTTGGTAAGACTCGGCCGTGGGTCTAACCTGCGACCCCCCGTATTCGAGTTAGTAGTCACTTATGTTGATGTGTTAGGAGAACAACAACGTCATTACTATGTCTAAATAATTTCAAGATGTTAAAAATACTGAAAAAGCTGAACTTACTTAGAAATTAAAACTTGCTTTTATCACAGCTTGTAATCCATTACCATCTAGCATTGATAAAGACCTAAATATAAACACAACACAAATATGATTAGTCTTAGATTTAATTTTATGTACTTTCATCAAGCTAGGATATATATAT
>QKMX01041407.1:0-15555 GCA_003401595.1 Venustaconcha ellipsiformis
ATATATATATATTAGTCAAATATAAATCTTACCTGTGCACCGAAATATGTTTCTGATGTGGGCGCTTTAGGCTAACGTTTAATTACATGTAATTTGCATAAACATATGATGTATCCGAAATAATGATATTGCTTTGCCTATTCATCACTTTTGCTGTTGAATAAATTGTTGTATGCATGTTATTTACAGATTTAGTGGATCAGGTGAATGGTTCTAATCCTCCTGTATAAAGGGTAAGATTAGACCTTTATCCTACATGTACCAAGTATATCTATAGAGGTCACCTAATATACAGAAGGGGTGTTTAACGATGCAACGAACATACTCGAGTTTTCTAATAATTTAATGTACTCCTTACATAAATACTTCCTTTGTTTGTATCAGAAACATTTATTTCCTTGCATGGCCTAAAATGTTCAAGTATGTCATGGTTTTAGAAATATTTCACAGAGTTGAAGTTTTGTTTACTTTGAATTCATCATCTTATAAGAAGTCGAAACATTAAACAACAAACACCCAACAAGAAATAATATTTGTATTAAGTTCATTTGGTTATTTAATATGGTTAAATGCAGTTTACCGAGGGCTACCTTTGTGAATAAGTTCAGATATAAATGAAGAATGTGGTAATGAAAACATTATGGCAAATTACATATTGGAAATATTTAAGAATCGTTACAAACAAAATATAGCAATCGCTTTAATGAATTCTAACCCCATTTCGTTTAAAATTAATTCAAATGAAGCAGCTTCAACTTTTTAATTCCTTAAAATGTAACTAATGTTTCATCGGTAGGACAATATATTTTAAAAAATACACATACTTATTGTCCCCGTTGCAGATGACAATTCATACCCCAAGAAGTAGATTTAATAAAGACTATACTGGTACTTTATATTCTTTGACAATTTACATGTTAAGTGACTTTTGATAAAACATAAAATCTGCTATCTTTCAGGATATTTTTCGTTACGTAAGATGCATAAAATTGAATTTAAACGTTTCCATTGTTCGAATCTTTGCATGATTTTAAGGATTCATCAATGGGTTCGTTAAGCCTTGACAAATACTTAATTTTATTAGATTGGAGTAAGTCAGCCTATTAATCAGAGCAACAATGATTGGTTGCTGCCTAGGGCCTGTCATGCCGTGGATCACATTGCGATGTTGATTCATACAAAAACCTCACCTCAATATCCGCTCCAATAGATACATTGGCTTATAATCAATATGAATAAGTTGTTTTAAAGAAATGAGAATTTTATTTCCATTTTAATAATTCTTCATAGAGTACATGCAAGAGTTCTCACATATTCTTCAACTAAGAAACAACTTACAGTGGACCAGGTGTCTAATTTTGCTTGTATGTGCATATTGCTTTTGCACCCGACAATAAATAATTCTCTGGGAACGTGTTTTCGAGTTCTTTTTTATGTACACTATCGCGCGCACATATCTCAAAAACAATCCACTCTTTTATTAGTGATAGCTCTGTCTATTGAGTTTAATTCAGATATGGATCTGCAGACTTTCGATTGCTCTAAAAGCATCCACTTTGTGGTATTATCATTACAGAAGTTGGTGATGTACATTGTCTCAGTGCTTGAATGTCCTTCAACCCCCACCCCCTTCATCAAGAAAGAGCTTTTATTATCAGTGTACAGTGTATTTAAATTGACCATTATTATATTTCAGTTCTTGGGGTGAAGAACCACAAGTAATCATTTCAGTAGATAAACAAACAAAAACACAAGATATATTTTACTTAGCGATCGGCAAATTAATAAATAAACCACTGACCTTGAAGATACATTTGTTTTTCTTGGCTCTATACTAAAATTCATTTAATTTCCAGTTTAATTAAGTTGATTGCGGGAGACCTTCGATAGATTCCATGTTATGCAAGGGAAATTACTCTAATATCTCGGTAATATTGAAGCAATAATTGTAAAGTGGCACATACTTGTCTAAATGTTGGGAACGATGCATATGTTGCGTAAAATATAAAATGTAAATCAACCTGAACAAAATGCATGATACTTTCATCGCCCTCATTTTGCCACCTGTGTCCTCCTAAGGAGAAACGTACCTGAGAAAATGAAATCAATGCATAATTTATGTAGCCACCTGTGATGTGGGAGTGGGTCCGGGATTGTCGATGAGCATCAGAGAATATGTCGTCCGCGTGGTATATTGCAGCTACAAAAATGCGTGAGTCCGATCCAGTCAACCGGACATTCATCGCATCAGTTGTGTAGCGTAAAGGGGTGCATGAAGGTTTGTGGTGGGGGTAGTTGGACATTTTGAATTCGCCACTAGAGGAAGTGGACTGACATAGGTCCGCCGCAGGAAGATGGAAGAGTGCGAAAGGTGAAAAAGAAAAAGGAACATCGATCAAAGACTTGGTCTAACAAAAAATTAGGTGAAAGCGTGCAAAAATCGATCGAAAAATCGTTAAACGGTATCATGAACAATCTTGGGGCCTATCGCACGTTCTGGAAAGTGGAACTCGTCATTCACAATGGTCACGACAGCCGAAGGATTACAGGGTAGAGTTTTGTAAGGGCGATTGCCAAAAAAGATTAAACAATGGATGTCATGGGTCATCGCGGTAGACACTGCATAAGCGCTTAAAATTTTCGCGAAGCAGTTTGTGATGGCACATGGACAGTACTTTCGAACCCGAGAAAAGCACTCGTAGATCGTCTGTATCTGCAAAGAGAACACAAATGCTGTCAGGAGTTGGCAATCAAAGTCTATAACAAAGCCTCTGTCTCGGCTAGTGCGGAGAGAAAACAATCGCTGAAAACCCACGCTCGCGACGTTGTCGGTAGACGGCGAGTATTTTTGTGTCGAGCTTGGACATGGATGGCTTGGAACCAATAAAGTGAGAAGAGGTTCTAAGTTTTGTCATGGCTACCTATTGCCAAATTAGCTTTCAAGGGAAGGGAGACTGTCATGTATTTTCACCGGATTGGCCACCCATTCCACCGCACTTAACGGGCCACTACGCGCATTCGAATTAGTGAGATTTGTCCAAGTGTGTTCCTGGAATTATGCCTCCGGATTCTAAACAGATATCCAGCCCTGGTTTGACCGTCATTTTAGTAAACCAGAAGCAGATGTTGCTAAACAACTATTGTGTTGCTGTGGAGTATGCTTAAAACTGGTGTTTTTCGCATATCAAGGTGACCGATTCCAACATCTCTTACCATTAGCAGGCAAAGGTCTGGCTGCAGGAAATATGGAGCATTATCATCGGCAAGAACATAGATGTCAGCACAAGCTATTGCTGTATTCAGTGATATATTTTTCATCTTAGCATGTCTCTAAATTAAAGATCGTCTTTGCAGTAAAAAGAGCAAACACTATGCCTTCTTGTAGAAATCGAGAGCAAAAACAGTTGTACGTTTGCGTTATTACCCACACGCTATTATCGGATTGGAGGTTGACATAGTCGAGTTTAGTCGGGGCTGATTTTGTTATGCCGTACGCCAAATGAAAAGGCACAATTGTTGAGTGGAAACAGCATGATGGTTTTCGCAATCGTTTTAATAAGCTCACAAAACAGGACATATATATCACAGTCCATATGGTTGATAGTAAATAATCTAATGTAATTTTGCTTCTGACACCTTCAGTGGCCTAGGTTTTAGAGCGTCTTTATCGGATGTGGAAGGTCGTGGGTTCTAACTCGGCCGAGTCATACCAAAGACAATAAATATTATACAATCAGCATTACATTGTTAATGTTAGTCATATTTGGCCTGGTGTCCGGACAATGTAACTGGGTGGGACACGATGCTAAATGACTGGCATGATGTCTCACTACAAGACACAACTCTAAACCACCATTCTGCAGACGTCGTAGCGACATGGCGCACATTGTTAAAGCTACACTAAAATCCACAACTACACCCTTGTTTCCGAGGGAAATCAATTTCTCTTACGCCTTGATGAGGTGCACAGTAGGATAGATGGTAACGATACAGTCGAAGTGACCCTTAAATACCTATTTAAGAAGCTCATACTCTAAAACCGCGGAGTCCAACGAATATGGCACAGAATGAGTCTAAGTTATCAAATCATTAACGGATGTTACCACAAGACTGACAAAAGCTGGTTATTTTTTTATGTCAACCTGCACATCCATCATGATTTATATGTACGCGTTTGACATGCCTGCTTCAACAGCTGTTTTTAAAATTTTCAGTGTTACGCCTTTAATTTCGTTTTTTATGCGCCTTTCCAACTCTTAGTACATTTCATCGCTTATTTGATAGATTCCCTTGTCATACATTTTAACACATTTTCCTACTGCTGATATTGAGTATGCCCCCCCCCCAGCATTGACCTGATTTGGGAAGACATTGATCATCAGCGATTCTTTGTTGATACGGAGGTTGTACAAATACTGAGTATCGAGCTGGAAATTAGCGGTCTCAGTAGCAAAACAATATTGCTATCGGCTACATTCTTTTCACTGGCGTGCTTTAAGTTGCTTCTTCAAATTAATCTCGCTCGTGTTTAGTACTGCCCAGCCTTGGTGCAGCAGTCCGATGTATAATATAGCCATGTCTCCCATAACTACTGCCTAACCATGCCTACAAGCTCTGATTTGTACACAACGCCAATCTTGAGAAAGATTTCACTGATGTTGTAAGTTACCTTGCTGAAGATTACCGTAGCTGTTGAACGTCAGCTCATATGTAAGTTCTCCTGCAAGACCCAATTTATTTACAGCATTTGATCATATAGCTCGTTGAAGTTGAGATGCGGCTAAAACAGACGAATCGGGCTCCCGGGCGACTACTACATTGCCAACATTGATACTTAACACCATTAGCATTTGCATTATGTATTTCCTGTTAGAGCGCTTTTTTTTCTGTTTCGGTCAGCACAAAATCACTAAATATACCCCAAACATCGAACTCTTCAATGATGGCAAAATTGCTTATATCGAGATAGACAGCTATTTGAAAAACTATGACCCGGAACAGGATTTTTCATGACTGTACGGTTGTTGTCAGTTTGAGCTCCTTTGATGCCATTTAGAACATTAGTAAATGCCAGCCTACCAGTGCCAGGCACAATAACGTCGTTGCTGCCAAGATTTGGAAATCTGGCAGTAATTGTCTGGTCATAGTTTATTGTGCTTGAGTTATTATACAATCCTCATTATCACTGGATAATAAAGTTTCGAGTTTGTTTCCTTACTGAGATATATTTACAGTTTCTGACACGAAGGACAATGATAGTGTAGTTCACGTGCACTCCCTTCAATAAACAAGCAGAATTACATCACCATGGTTGAAGACGGCGTTGAAATGGAGTTGTTTGGCAATTGTGTACCGGAAGAAAATATCTCATTTGCACCTGGCGTAAATTAGTAAAAAAAAACTGCAGACGAAAATCACTTCTTGCGCTAGTTGCAGTGAGGTGCCATCCGGGTGTATGCAAGATGTTATATAAACGGGGAGATTAGAAAGACGCCTGGCCGAGTTTTGTCCGTATGGCAAAAATGCATAGTGTTTGTTGGAAAGTGATTTCCTCAATGCAACTTTTTCAGCAACAAAGGATTACATCATATTGGTGAAGTGGAAGAAGTATTTTAAAAACACGTTCTCTCTAACGTGAACATATGGTCCAAAAAATTTAATCATCATTAGCGTTTCTAGAGCGTGGAGTTGAATGCGCCATAGCGGTATGCCCAATAAAGGTGCGACCCTAGGTTAAGGCACGATTAATGCAAGCAATTCCTCAAGAAGAGATCCTTACCGAAACAGTCTGGTAGATCATGAGTTAAACGCTGAAACAGGTTCCGAGGGCATAGTGCTCAACGAAACGGTAGCACATGAGACTAACAGCTTCGTAATGCACGAGAGATCCTTAATGTAACGAAGGAGTTTCAAAGGAATTGTGGGGAGTTTATAAATAACCTCTCAAAAGTTTGCAAAGCTCGATAACCAATCAAAGAAAATATAATGCATACCCGATTGGAAAACGACACTAGCCTATCATAAGAGCACAGAATTAGGAGCTACGAGACCGCTTTGAAACTCTAGAAGGTCCTGGGTGGAAACGATCCAAGAAAATTCGGATTAGAGCTTTCATGAGGCAAAAATATACTTTGACATGTGCAGCGGTTTTCAGACACTGTGTGATCATGAACATGTGTGTGTATTCACTCTTCTCACTTTTGTTAGCATCCATAACATCAAATTTTAGTTGAAATCGTTAACATTTGCTAAAGGAGCTAAAATTATTGAACCATGTACCCGTGAAGCAAGCAAAAAGTGGCATTTTGTTTATAAAATTTTGTCAATACATTTTAAGCTGAGAAATTCAATTATCAGTATTTATCAATTAGAGGCATGAAAGAAGAAATCTAATTAAAAATGTATGTTAATTGATTTTGTTGATGAGACCATTAATAACAATTTCGTTGAATTTCGCCTGGTAATTTTCAAAACCAACAATATTATTGTTGTAAAAGTAATTACCAGATATTTTATATGATAAAGCCGTGGAAGGTGTCTGGTTGAATGAGACTATAATGAATAGAAATATAACAGCTACAGTCTTTATTCTAGTGATACATTACTTCCGCATGCAAATCAGTTGCAGTTTATTTCATGCGTCATGCTATTAAACAAAGTTATACGTAAGAGATTGAAATGACGAATTTTGTGTTTGTAGGTAATAAAGATGAAAAAGCCTTAATCAGAAATCTTGAAGACTAAAACTATTGATACCCTTTAATCACATCCATTCTTGTGGATATTTCAAATAAATGGTGTGCAATCAGGTGCGATGATTTTGTCTGATGTCTTTGGTTAGTCTCTCTTATTAAAATGTCCCTTTCCCTAACACTATTCTTTCATCTAGATTATCTCAGTTTTAATTTACTTCACATTATGTGATAGTGTGGACGTAATTAGATCAAATATTCTGTCAGTTTCTGATAGTTTCGAGTTTATTGATACATTAATATCGCCTGATTCTGCTCGTCTCAAAACAAGTATTGTTAAGCCCATGACATTTGTTTTTAACCATTCATTTATTAGTACCCTGGATAAAAATAATCGAATACATTGTAACCATTGGCATCAAAGATCTATGCAAGTGCACAGAAAACTGATTCATACCAGACATAACTAAATTGAGATCAGAACTTTTTTCTGTTGCACCTCACAAGATCAATTAACAATCGTGACCTCAACGACTCTGTTGCATCTCTTATGGATGTCAGTGTAGATTGCAACAAATATTCAGCAGTCACCAATTCCAAAGTGGGAAGTAAAATATGAGGTATTGTGTTCCATGGTAATATAGCCTACTATATTTATTGGTGTTTTGTGAAAAATTACATCTCTTCTTTATTCTTGTAGTCTGTTCCTAGACTGCTATTGTGAACAGTTGACAACTGGCAGGTTTGACTAATGGAATTATTTGGCATTTTATATAATTCTTTACATTCATATTGTTAAACCATGAGATAGGTAGGAAATATAACTGTTTTGTTATAGTTTGTTAGCGATATACAAGTTCGTAGTTTAAGGGACACATTTCCATAAGCTATTGACACAAACAAATAGCAAGGAAACTTACAATTAAGAAACGTATGCTTTGCAAATTTGTTCGCAAATGTTCCTGGAAAAGTTATAACAGAGCGGCATTATTTTTCAAGGTTTTAAACCAATAAATAAAATAAAAAATAACCGACTTTAAAAAATGCAGTGGTTACATCAAATATTTCTATATAATAATTGTTTAAAATTTCTTGATTTCAAACAATTGATGTCACAGTAAAAGTTCAATAGTATTAGTTAGTTACTACGTACGTTTTAATTAGTTACAATATTATCAAACAACTCTGTCTTGAATTTTCAAAATAATTTTCATTTTGTTATATATCCAATAAAGGCATCAGAATAAGACAGATTAGATAAGATGAAAGATATGAAATGGAACCAACAGACATGCATTTGCAGAGGAAATAAAATCGAAATGAATGAATAAATGTAGTTTTATATCTAATTCAAGCATCTTTACTTCCATCCTCTGAATTGATACATTTGTGAATGGAACCTTATCCAAGCTTTGCATATAGGTCAACAACTTTTTTATGTAATCGTTGCATTTATTGAGCTTATAATTATTAAATATTTATAAAACTGATATCAACATCATATTCTGACTTAACCATGACGACATATTGAAGAAGTTGCGCATATAACTTGGTTTCATTTTTTTACACAAACGAAAAGTATATAAAGGAACAAATAAGCATCACAATACCGAATATTTTATTTGACAGCTTTTTTAACGGAAGCCATGAGTGGAACGTGACATAAAGGATGAGTAACTTAGCAGATAGAAAAGATGTGTAATTGGACACAGTTATCTGCGGAGCATACAAAAGATAACCCTTTTCATACTTACAAATTCTGAGAAAAAGTTTATTATTTAATCTGATATGTGCTATTTACTAGTATTCAGTGGTCAGGTATACACGTGATAAAACAATATTATATGTTCATAACAATATTTTGCCTAAAATCTACATTTGCTATGCATATAACTTGGACACAAAATCCCACTAAGATAGGAAATGATCTATAAATATTCAAATAGAGAAACATTCGTAAAGTTGGAAAATCAATGACTTCACAAATATAAAAAGAAGCAATATAAATAAATGAGTGGAAAGAATATATGTGTCATGTCAAGCGGATCTGCTTATAACTGAAGATAACAGAGAGATAATGAACTTTTGTCTCTGAGTCATTAGAGTTACCAAAAATTGATAGTCGAGAAGATATATTCGAAGCAGCATATTACTTGCAGTACATGGACAGCTATTGCTGCTTTAAGTAAAAAATCCATTACTAAATTGTAAGTTAAATGCAACTTTTATAATGCAAAGGCAGTAATATAGTATGTAGTTCAAGAAACGCGTCGGCCTTGCAATAACGATGTTTTACAGATCCAAACAAGCCAACATAAATTTACAGTGACAGAATATTCCGTCTTCAGAAACACAGATTCCAACATTAAAATTACCACAACCAATAATCTAATTTAATTATCGTACCTTTAATTCAGAAAAAACTTATGTACATGAACAAAATTGTTTTTTTATATAGTCACATTTGGTTGCGCATATAACAAGTTCGGAATTCTGCGGACACGAACAGTGCGCAAGTGCTTGTATCCAAATGTCAATAACAACCGATATTTCAATGATGTAAGGTAGTTCCATGTGTTGCAGTCATAAAGTTTAGAGAACTGTTTGAGCGGCACAATAAAAGGTTCCCATGTAAAGTGATGGATTCCACGATAGACAATATTTTATTGCATTAAACCCCATGCTCGCACTGAACTATCGAGACCAGAAAAGACGGCATCTAATTAAGTATACGTGTCACATACAATCGATTTAAGGACAGAACATTTGTATATTTCTCGTTTTATTTAATGTCTCCGTCATTGTGTTTATGTGTACATGTATCGTTACAATACTGGATAATGTTACAATTTACTAACTACCTTTGGTTTATAAGTATATGAAATGCCTCAAGCAAAAAAGGATGTTATTTTTATATTTATTTAAATTTACAGTAATTTGATATATGCTTACGTGAAAAGACAACTTATTATCAATTTGACCACTTGTGACCTCAAAACAGAGTCCCCCAAATCTCCCGACACTGTTTGGGAATTAAATACATTTATGTAGTTATGATTGAAGTTTTATGAAAATATCTTATGTATTACAAAAATCATCTTTCACAAAATTTGCAAAAGTCATAAAAGGCCCCCAATACGTGTATTTCAGATCAGCCATTCATCGATCATTTATCATTGCCCGCCATAACACTTTTTTAACTGCATCTCAAAACAAATAATAAAAACCAAATTTCCGAAAATGATTTGTGCATCTATTTGAGCCAATTTATTAAAAATAGCATGGCATTGAAGTGTAGATATAAAGCTAGATAGGACCATGTAACTGATGCACATTATTTTGATCTATTAGACAGGAACATGCCATTGATACATATCACTTTGATCTTGACAATATGACCATGATATTGAAACACAAGCAGCACAAGATACACGTTAAGCCATGATTTTCATCAATTTTTTGTAACAACTTAATGGTTTCTGGATGACAGTTATATTGACCGTTGACATATCCTAAAAATAAGTCAACAAAAGTGGTAAACAACAACATCAAGTCATTAAGTATAGCTATAGCATATTAAAAATATATTTCAATATTTATAAGAGTTTTAGTACCAGTTACAAACCTAGTTATGTCCACCTTTGACCTTGACATGAGAATCGTGAAAGTTTTTAACATAGATCAGAATTTGCTGGCAGTATTGTACTACGAAGGAGTCAGTATGCAGTTACTTAATGAAAACTCATAGTTCATTTCAAGATTTTGAAAATAACATTCAATAGCATATTTATTTTTTCTACACATGATCACTGTTTGGTGACCGCTGATGACATTCACGGATATTATTAAACTTCACATTTAATTGGTTCTAGATAGTTGCCTGGTTGAGATTTCACACTGAATCATTTTGTACTTTGCAAAGAATGGACAATCTTCTTTCTGTATCTGCATTAGAACAATTATGCTCTGCCTGGAAAGAAGCTCTGACTTCAGTTTACAGTTGCTCATTTTGTAAGGTTGATGACTTCTCTCCAAAATTCCTCCGAAATGTTTTCACCAAGTTCATCACATGGACTTAAGATGTATTCCTTGTTTCATCCTATTTACCTTTCAGATCCAAAATCTGCTTTCATTTTTCACCACTATAAATAAAAAATAAATATAATTAATTTAGACTTGAAATAAACAATGAAACATATTTTAGTATATATGTTTAACAATAATTTATTATTTTCTAATATCTTAATAACTGATATATTTTATCCCGGGACTGAACATGATTTACGTGCATCAAATGTTTAAAATTTTTATGAAATACAAAAGTTGTATACATTTGAAAAACACAACGCAAACTCGGAACTTTTACTACTTGCCTGTACATGCGTAAAATCTGATATTCAAATACTGTTAAACTTGCAATAGTTTATCCAGTGGTTTATTATCATTAGGAGAATGGACAAGTTTCATTTTGTCATCAATTGAAAAATATGTAAGAAGTGTCCTTAAATATTCCCCATAAAACATCTTGAACAAGACAAGAGCAATTATACATGACAAAATAATCAAAATACTTACTCTAGCGTGTCTGAAAACATAATGTAATATTGCCCATCGTCATCGTATCTCCCTTCACCAAAGGTCTGTTGATTTTTCAGCAAGTGATTAGAAGACAACATGACCATCTCATAAAAATCCCCTATTTGGCCTTAAAGACTCTGAATTCCAGCAATAAGGTAGTGAATTAACAATCTGCTGTGTACCCATATCAACCTTTATTTAATGATTCTTATCCTGTTTGCTCAGCCATGAATCATCGCACTAGCTAATGTACTAGTGCAATATGTCTGGTCTTCATTATGATGGATTTTTAACTGCATTGATAGAACATGCAAAATGACCTAATTTTATACACATTCTTCAAATGATTATGAATGTCTTAAATGGTAATAATAATTGCATTGCCAATTTATGATGCCTTGACAAAAAAGTTGATGCAACAAGGATAAATATTTGTATTAAGAAGATCTTTTTCAAAAACAAGATATGTCGTAAATATTAAATGATGCAAACACATATTTATAGGCACCAATAGGAAAGGAAGAAAAAAAGAAAGAAAAACGCTTGCATCGCTCCGAACAAAGGCTTGATACACTATCTACTTCAATTCAAAACCTATAAGAATACAGCAAAATGTGCAACCGTTCGAACAGAGGATAAACTAAGAAAGGTTTCTTATAAAGCAGCATGAATGAAACTAACACATTTCACAATAACTATTCCACTTTATTATCAAACTATGAGAAGGTAAATATAAAATCGAATAACGAAGTGAAATAGAACTGATTAAGAGCAGTAATTCTAACATCAAAATTGCTGGACTGAAATATAAGAGTGTAGCTAATATATTGTTAGGAGTTGCAGCTAAATATTTACTAGATATAATCATAAAGATAGATGACGCCAAAAATTTAATGTGAATAAATTCACGATCATATCAATGAAAACAACCTAACATTTAGTCATTTATATTTGGATGATCTTAACAAACGGTTCAATGATGTTATATTCACTGAGCTTGCAACTTCTAACAAGCTTAGGTTGAAGACTCTGAGACAGGCACTAAACCATTGATGGCTGAGAAGTGACCAATAATATATGTATGGTGCAGTGCAGCATTGCTAAAATAGACAAACTGATGCAACAAATAAGCATAGATTTAAAAGACTTAAATTTGTGCTTTTATATCTTCATATATGTTCAAAACTGAAGTAATTAAAATACACTCGCGTCAAGTGGTAGAATTGATAAAAGTAATGCTAAAGTAAACGCAAATATTGAGACATTCAAATCTTAACTGAACAATGAAATGGATGTAATGTGAGTTGGAATTTGAAATTAAATTAAAAAAACAAAAAGAAGCTTGAGAAGAAACGAGAGCATATGTCAGGATGTATTTATTCTTTTTACACAATAGTGAGTCAGGAAAATTCCTATGAGACTAAATTAAGTTTTAAATTAGTAGCAGTAGTTCAATCTTTGAAAACATGTATACCACAAGTACCTAACATTAGATTTAGGCAAATTAATGGTTATCAGATGCCTTTGAAACTTAAATTTATCGCAAGAAATTACTTGTCATTTTCTTATTGAACTTTGTGCAGTCATTCTGTAGTAAATACAAGTTAAACATGATATATGTCAGTTAGATAAAAAAAAAATCAGGCATGTGAACAATTTATGTCAAATTGTATACTGAAGGCCAAAATTATAATAATGATTTTTGTTAATGGTGATGTTTACATTTCATTAGAAGCAGACGATCAACATTTGTGTTTGTAATTAAATGTTACACAAGAATCTGTCATTATTTTTAAAGGTAAACCAAATCACTTAGATTTTATCCAATGCATACCATTTGTAAAATAAAACCTCTTTATTTCTAGAATGAAACATAGGATCACTTTCAACAAGAATGCACAATACTTGAAGAGTAAGCGATATCAATATTTGTCAATCTTAAATATAATTAATTTTTGGGTTTGCAACTTAGTGTTTAAATTAATTGGCCCTAATTGGATTGATGAGGAACGAATTTTACACACAAACTTCATCTAGACTAACCAGACAACATGAAAAGATTTCAAGGATGATTGGCTACTTGATCAAAATATGGAGAAAATGTTTGGTCCATTCATACTTGAACCTCCGAGTTAATGTTTCTTCTCTGCATATGCCTGCTCAGCGCAATGTTGGCAGATGTTTCACCAGATACAAAGAGTCGTGGTTATCAAGTACCAGTTAGAAGAAATAGAATTGTGCAAGGTGTCATGAGTGAAAATTTGAAGAAGGGTTTGATATCACAAGCTGGTAATGCGCAAAACCTGTTTCTCCAAAGTTTATGGTATATGAAGAAAAGATTATGTTACATCTAATACTATAATCCAAGAAAAAAAGAACAGACGATATTTGTAATAGTGACCTCGTTTTGTATTTTAGTACGATATATCTCAGATTAGTGTAGCGGAACTGCATTTTTCTGGAACATTTGCAAATGACCTACCTAGTGTATAATGGTTCTCAATTTTCAGCCTGTAAATTATAATGGATGTCGGTCCAAGACTATTTCGCGATAAAGATTAAAGTTCAGCTAAGTTACAACATAACGAATACACATATCAGAGGATATGCCTGTACGAATGAATGTAGAAGGATAACCTTGCCTCTGGGGTCCAGGAATGATGACGTTTTAATAAAAGTCTTTTGAAATGAAAAGTAGCTCTTTAAAAAATTCCAGTGCCTGTAACTGTGTAATATAACGGGACCCTTTAAAGTAGTAATCACAAACTTAATGTTCTGTTTTCATAATCAGAATGGAAGTAAAATATCTGTACAGGAAACTGTAATATACCCATAAAGGTAGTTGATAGGAAGCAGTAGAACTATGAATATTGAATGCAAATAAATATTCAAATGTCAAATGCCTTTTAAGCATGGTTTATCCAACATTTTTATTAACAAGAATAGACAAACATATGATAATCACCATCAGTTGCCTTATACAATGTAGCCTAAACTTAATACAAGTGAACCTTCTTGATTTACCATTTGTGATATATACCTATAAGAATAAAAAAATAAAATTCAGAGACAAATTACAGTTTGTCTTGATAACATGGTATTATTTCTTGATCAAGATGCAACACATTTGAACAAAAAATGAGCATAAAAGAGAATTTTTAATCAACATAAATTTTAGTATGGACTAGGAACATATTAAATTTCAGTTTCAAACCTATGTGCAATGGCCTTAATGGTTGCATTAATTTCCACAAACTATGATAAAATATGTGCATTAAATAGTCCTTTATTGGATTCAAGAGTTGAGTTTGGAAAATGAAATTTGAGATCAACTAAAACAACCCCAAAGCAATTAATAATTTGTAGTAAGACCATAACAGTTAACATAATGATTCTTTAAGACCTTTTGTACAGAGAAATTTGTTTAAGTTGCATTAAATATACACAAATATATAATATTCAAAACTGGTCAAAATTTACCATCAAGCTTAAACTACAGAAACCTGAAAAGCCTTATATGAAACCATTTGCGAAAGATATAAGATGCAATAAAAAGAACATGTAAATATTATTATTGTTCGTCTTTTTGAAACTAATATTTTGTAACTTTAATTAGCCTTTCCAGTATAATTGATTCTAAAGCTTTGATCACCATTTCCAGTATACTTGACGTCAAAGCTTTGATCAGCATTTTCAGTATATTTGACGTCAAAGCTTTGATCAGCATTTTCAGTATACTTGACGTCAAAGCTTTGATCAGCATTTCCAGCATACTTGATGTAAATGTACTGTCTGCTGTAGTATCATATCTTGCAATTTATGTTTGTCAGAAGAAAACATTAATATAATATCAGTTTCTTAATTAATTCTTAATTGTTTGTTAATTATCAGTAATAATAATATATGGATTTTATTCTTTTCAAGGAGAAAATTGACCCTAACACTTTTAGGCATTTAAATAATTATTTCGAAAAGAGGTTTACAAAATCAGAGAGAGGGAAGATAAGATTCATCTCTCACCATATGAGAATAGATTTAAAAGAACCATTTTTAGAAATAATTAAATACGTGTGGATTTTATTTCATTCGCAGATGAAGGCTTGGAGCAAATTTCGGGTGCATACAAAACAATATGTAATATCCAAAAGATTTTAATTTGGATATAAAAGTTAAAATTTTATATTGATATTCTATCACCATATCAAAATTGTGACTAAGATTGGAAATTGCAGTTAAAATATAATACAAATAAGTGGTTTAGTTGATACTCTTTCAGAAATATATA
>QKMX01041502.1:0-14793 GCA_003401595.1 Venustaconcha ellipsiformis
ATATATATATATATATATCCATTCGTTCATTTAATTTATCTACCTATTATTCTTGCTTTACTTTCTAGTTTCTTTCCTACATTCTGTTTTGTTATATATGAACATCACCTTGAAAGTGAATCGTGGTTTTGCATGTTTGCAAGGAATCATTTTATTGCATACTGAAATCTATCTCAGTTCTCAACATAGCATATTCAATTTTTTTGTGGTGACCACTTGTTATATGTTAAGGGCTTGTTTTACTCAATTTAGGCATAGTTCCTTTTCCACGGATTTGTTTCGTTCTTTAAGATTTTCAAATTACTCTGTTAACAAATTTCGCTGTTTTCACTGGCTTTTTAAATATTTAAGGTGAAATTTTATTATTAAAAATTTTATTGAAACAGTTATATTGAAGAAAGTTTTGGTATTCGATTATATTAGATTGTATTGGAATATTTAATTTATTCTGAAAGCGAATCAGATATTATCAATCTTTTGTGATTTTACTTTTGCATTATACATTTTTTAGTTAATCTCTGGAAGCAAAAGCAGATGGTCTTTTCCTAGTGGGAGCAGTTTTGCTGCATCTATGGATTTTGTCTGCACTTTAGCGTGATGAGGCTGACTTATGCACAAAATGTGTCACAGATAAGCAAAGCTTTGCTTAGCATCAGATTTGTTTCTTGCGGCCCTTTAACAAAGCCAAACGTTATCGTACATGAGATTTTATAAGTAAACTTTGTCACAGACCTGGATTATGAGCAATATCCTGATTATCATCAACCTACCTGGCCCATTCTTCTTATAATTATTGAGATTTCTTTACTAAAGGATAACGACAGCAAATCGCGATGACGACGTTAACGATAACATCCACTGACGACATTTTTAAAATTATTTTATGATGAATAACACCAAATACGTTACTTCTGCCGTACAGGCAATGCTAAATCCAAGGATCAAACTTTGTGACAACTGCAGAAGGCAGCTACATAATGATCACGACAGCTTGTTTAGATTGATGGAGTTGGAGGTTTTACTTTGTGATTTTACTTATTGTATGTATAAATTATTCGCAAATTTTCCAGTGTAATCGTACACCCCTATTTCGATTTCTAACACATACGGCATCAAACATATAAACAATGCAAAAAACTTGATTGGGACAACAGTAAATGGTGACTAAAAAAACAAAACAAGATGTTTGTTTCCCACATGTCTTGAGCACCTATTTAAAATGCTTTTAGTTCGGAAATTATCTCGAGATAGAAAAATAAAGCAAATAATGCGACCCGACCCGATGACAGTTGCTTTTGTGAAGTATTCATATCGTTAATGCCAGTGGCACGACAACAATTGACACAATAACTAGCAATTTAATTATCCAATAATATATTACATCAACTTAAAAATTGGATCTTGTTTGTCTACGAGAACGAAATTCATTTTACCACTAATTGTTAGTACTGTAAAACTGTACCTCTACCAGTCCTCGGGGAAGTCGTTATACCAGATAACATCCTCTCCACAGCAGATGCCTCTACTCGGAGCGTACATAAATTTTCCACAGCAGTACGATTCATGGCCGTATTTTTTAGGCTTAACGGTACCCTCGCAGCACAAGTTCAGAAGAGGGTCGTAGCTATATTCTCCACAGCATCTGGTATGGTAACCGCCGCACAATCCCTGAACATTACACCCGCAACATATCTGTCTGGAACTATCATATGTTTGGTTGCAGCAACAACAGTCATCGAAGGGTGTCTTCTTTGTGATAACCTTACCGTTGCAGCATAAGCCACGATCCGGGTGATAGCTCTGCTGACCACAACATTGTGTGCGTAAGCCAGCCCAAGCGTGCTGCAGTTTGCGATCACAGCATATATCAATGTTAACATCGTAACTTATTTTTCCGCAACATCTGGTTCCTTTCAGATTCTTTAATTTCTGAGGTACACCATCACAGCATATCATGGTGTCGACGTTGTATGTAGAATTGCCACAGCAGCAGTTGTCATCTGGATTTTCCTTCTTTCTGATAATTTTACCGTCACAACATATGTGTGTAACTCGGCTGTATGGTTTACCATCACAGCAATCAGACATTAGTCCTGGACTTTCATAAACATTTCCGCTGCAACATATTTCATCTGTTGCGCTGTAACTTTTATTTTCACAGCATACTGTATTTTCAGATTTTATAGGATTTGGTTGTCCTTTGCAACATAGTTCCTTTTCGGTGTTATACGTATAGTTACCACAACAACAGTTGTCGTCTTTGTCTTTCTTATTCAGTAGTTTATCAGTGTCACAGCAGATTTGCTGCATTGGATCATATGATTTATCTCCGCAACAAGATGTGGAATCCCCTCCGACTAGTTTTCGGACCTTATTCAAGCAGCAGATTGTTTTCCTTGAATTGCAAGCATTACCTCCACAGCATAAATTATCATCTGGAGATATCTTTTCAATGACATTTCCATCACAGCAGAGGTGAGTCTGTGGGTTATAACTTTTATTATTACAACACATGGTTTCAGGACCCTTTTTATCTTGCGGAACTCCTTCGCAACATATTTCCTTCCTAGTATTGATACTGTAATTTCCACAACAATAGTTATCGCCTAGAGATCTCTTCTCTATCATCTTTTCATCACAGCATATTACTTTGTCAGGGTTATAGCTATTAATACCGCAGCATTTTGTCAATTTACCGGCTACTGCTCCTTGTGGATAGCCGTAACAGCATATTTCCTTATCTGTATTCATAGTAGTAGTACCACAGCAACTGTTGTCATTATTTCCTCTCTTTCGTCTGGTTTTCATATCGCAACATATTTCGTCACTTGGGTCGTAGCTGTCTTTGCCACAGCATCGTGTCAACAAGCCACCCTTTTGGAGCTGAGGAAACCCCTCGCAACAAACTTCAATGTTAGAAGTGATGGTCGTCTTACCACAACAACAGTTATCACTTTCATTTCTCTTTTTTATCGGAGTTTCGTCACAACAAAGTTCAATTAGTGAGTCAATGCTCCTATTTCCGCAACAGACTGCGTATTTTACGTCAATAGCGTATAATGGGGTTTCATGACAACATATTTCCTCCTTTGTATTCATTGTTGTTACTCCGCAACAACAGTCATCTTGCGATCTTCGTTTTCGTACTAAGTTTTCCTTGCAACATAAATATTTGTCAGTGTCAAAGCTTACAGTTCCGCAACATTGGGTTTTCTTGTTGCCATATACTGGTTGTGGGATACCATCGCAGCAAGTCTGGGTCTGTGTGTTATATGTTTTGTTTCCACAGCAACAGTTATCATCAACACTTTCTTTGGCTAGAAGATGCTTTCCGTCACAACAAACATGTGTGGCTGGATTGTAACTTTTGTGATCACAGCAAAGAGTAGATCTACCAATCATAGCTAGTTGAGGTCTGCCGTTGCAGCATATCTCCGTTCTTGAGTCCATGGGGTATTTACCACAGCAGGAATTGTCTTCTAGCTTTCCTTTTGGTAGCATATCTTCATTGCAACACAGTTTGTCTCTAGGATCATAGCTGACAGTTCTGCAACATTTCGTATTTTCCCTTGCAACTAAAGATTGAGGATTTCCATCACAACAAATTTCTGTTTTGGTGTTCATAGTTGTGTTTCCACAGCAGCTATCATCCTCACGATTCTTTTTACCTCTGACGCCATCTTTGCAACAAATTTCAGAGTTTGCGTCAAAACTGTACAGTCCACAACATGATGTTAAGACTCCAACAAGTTTTTGGGGTTTTCCATAGCAGCAGATCTGAGTTGTAGCGTCAATTGTCGTATTCCCGCAACAACAGTCATCTTTCTTCGATATTTTATCGACTACTTTCCCCTCGCAGCAGAGTTGTGAATCAGGATCAAAGCTCATTTTATTGCAGCACTGCGTTTTACTTCCTCCCTTAAGTGGTTGTGGATTTCCATTGCAACAGATCTCTTTTGCGGAGTTCATTGTCACATTCTGACAGCAACAGTTGTCGTCTTCGTGATTTTTCTTGACTAAATCGCCATTCCAGCAAAGCATTTGCTCAGGATTATAGCTTTTAACTCCACAGCATCTTGTGAAAGGCCCAACCAGTGGCTGAACAATTTCACCTTGGCAGCATACCTCCTTCTCCGTTCTCATTGGCTTATCTTTACAGCAGCAATCGTCAGATTGTTCTCTCTTATCCACAATGTTTTTGCCACAGCATAGCTGGGTTCGAGGATCATAGCTCAAATGCATACAGCACCTAGTAAAATCTCCTCCACTACGTGCCTGTGGATTTCCCATGCAGCATATTTCAGACAAGGTATCGATGGTTGTTTCACCGCAGCAATAATCATCCTTTCCACTCTTCTTGGT
Organism: Venustaconcha ellipsiformis; assembly: GCA_003401595.1. Classification (NCBI taxonomy): domain Eukaryota; kingdom Metazoa; phylum Mollusca; class Bivalvia; order Unionida; family Unionidae; genus Venustaconcha; species Venustaconcha ellipsiformis. The sequence goes on from QKMX01041502.1 coordinate 4,363, forward strand.
CACAACTGTCTCGTTACAACAAACCTGTTTCGTAGTATCAAAGCTTTCTGTTCCACAACAAGTCGTGTACTTTCCTCTAACACGAGTTTGTGGTGTTTTACGGCAGCATATCTGCTTTTTAACATTAAATGTCACTTTACCACAGCATTCATTGTCGTCTGGATCTGTTTTAGTAAAAATCTCTCCATCACAACATACCTGAGTTCGAGGATCATAACTAAGAGTCCCACAACATTTTGCTCGCTTTCCACCATTCCTTATCGTGGGAACGTCGTTGCAGCAGAGTTCACTTTGTGTATTGAAAGTTGAGTTTCCGCAACACCAATTGTCGTTTTCGTCCGCTTTTTGTCGCAAGTCATTCTCCAAACAGCATATATGAGTACTTGGATCATAACCAGTGAATCCACAACAACGCGTTTCCTTATCTGCAACTGCTCTTTGTGGATTACCATTGCAACATACCTCTGTCTTTGAGTCAAGTGAAGTCTCACCGCAGCACCAATTATCCTTTTCGTCTTTCTTCTTTGTCATCAATCCATCACAACACACGTACTTCCTAGAATCATAACTGTCCTTTCTGCAGCACCGAGTATACTCATCTCCTTTGAGTCGTTCAGGGTTTCCATCACAGCATATTTCTTTCTCTGAATTCATGGTACTGCTTCCACAACAGCAGTTATCGTCTTCTGAAGTCTTCTTAACAATTGCACCATCGCAGCATAAATGAGTATGTCTGTTAAAACTGTATTTTCCACAGCATTCTGTGAATTTAGGATCGTAAAGAAGTTGAGGAGTTCCTTGGCAACATAGCTGTGTATTAGTATTAAATGTTGACTCTCCACAACAGTAATCATCTTCTGAAGTTACCTTCCTTACTAGAGTTTTATCGCAACAAATATGTTTGTCTGGGTCATAACTCTCGCGCATACAACACTGTGTTTGTTTTCCAGCCAAGGCTGGTTGAGGGTACCTTCCTTGGCAACAAACATGAGTGCTGGTATCAAAGGTTGCATTTCCACAACACCAGTTGTCCTCCTCGTTGAGTTTTGTGACAATCAGCATTTCACAACACATGCTCTTAATGGGATCAAAACTTACTACACCACAGCACTGTGTATTAGATTCACCTACGGCTGGTTGCGGGTTACCATTGCAACAGACCTCAGATGTAGTATTATATGTTGATGTGCCACAACACCAGTTGTCATCTTCGCTCTTCTTATTTCTAACAGTACCATCGCAACACATTTGTGTTCTAGGATTGTAACTTTTTTTCCCACAACAACGTGTGAACGGACCACCTGGCAAATTTTGAGGGGAATCAATACAACATATCTCTGTCTTGGAGTTAACGGTCGATATCCCACAACAGCTGTCATCTTGTTCATTCTTTTTAATCACTACCTTTCCGTCACAGCAGAGCTCCTTTCTTGCATCATAACTTTGGTCACGACAGCAGGTTGCATAAAGTTTGTCTGAAGTATTTCTTACTTGCCCTAAACAACATATTTGTTTCTTTGCATTCATGGAAGCCCCTCCACAACAACAGTCATCTCCTTCATCTTTCTTAGCAATTACTGTCATATCACAGCATAGATGAGTTTTAGAATTGTAGCTCTTTGTTCCACAACACTGAGCAAAAGGTCCACCCTCTTTGTCTTGAGGTACATCATTGCAACATAATTGTGTTCTTGTATTCATTGTTAAACCACCGCAACACCAGTTGTCCTCCTCATCCACCTTCACTTTCAGATCATTTTTATCGCAGCAGATAGTTTTATCCGGATCATAACTTTTCTTGCCGCAACATTTTGTAACATTACATCTCTTTGGTTGTACCTTTCCATCACAGCAAACTTCAAGTTTTGTATTTATTGGGCTTTTTCCGCAGCACCAATTATCAGCAGGCGTTCGTTTGGGAAACATTTCATCATTACAGCAAAGATGTTCCCTTGTGTCGTACATTCTATCTCTACAACACTTGCTGAAAGTATAATCCTTCACTAGCCAAGGTTTTCCATCGCAGCATAGTTCGGTACCGGCATTATAAGTCGTAGATCCGCAGCAGCAATCATCTCTTACATTTTTCTTCTTGCGTACCTCTTTGTTGCAACACATTTCACTTTTCGTATCAAAGCTTTTCAATCCACAACAAGATGTAAAGCTCCCTCCAACAAGATCTTGAACAACGCCACCGCAACAAATCTGTTTTGAAGCAATTAGTGTCGTTTCCCCACAACAAATATCATCAGTCGTGTTTCCTTTTTTAATTAATTTCTTATCACAACATAGATGGACCTTAGGATCATAACTTTCTTTCATGCAGCATTTTGTTGCTGAACCACCCACAAGTGGCTCTGGGTATCTACCCTGACAGCATATCTCTGACCCTGTATCATATGTGGTGTCTCCACAACACCAATTGTCATCCACGTTTCTCTTCTGAATTACTCTCATATCGCAGCACATTTCAGATTGTGAGTCATAACCGTCTTTTCCACAACATCTTGCTCGACTCCCGCCTTTTGCAACCTGTGGGATTCCTTCACAACATATGTCTGATTCCGTGCTCATGGTTGTATCACCACAACAACAATTGTCGTTTTTGTCTTTCTTTTTCACAATATGTTCATTACAACAAATATGTGTTGCGGGGTTAAAGCTATATCGTCCACAACACCCTGTAAACGCGTTAATAGCTAGAGGCTGGGGGTTACCATTGCAGCATATTTCTTCTTTGTTATTGTATGTATGTGTACCACAGCAGCAATCATCATCCTCTGAGTTCTTTCTACGTACTACACCATCGCAGCAAAGGTCAGACTTGGTACTAAAACTAGAATTTCCACAACATGACGTAAATTCTCCCCATTTAAGATCCTGAGGAATACCATTGCAACATATCTCTGTACTTGCATCAATTGTTGTAAGGCCACAGCAGTAATCATCTTTAGGGTGTCTCATTTCGACGAGAGTTTTTCCACAGCAGAGATGTACTGAAGGATCAAAGCTAACTTTATTGCAACATCTTGTGTTAGAGCCTGCCATTTTAGGCTGTGGGTTTCCTTCGCAGCATACTTCTTTAACAGTATTGAATGTTGTAGACCCACAGCACCAATTATCCTTCTCATCTTTTTTGCTGACCAGTATAATACCATCACAACAGACTTTAGCTGCCGGGTTGTAACTTTCTTGACCGCAGCATCTTGTTTTCTGCCCTCCAACAGCTGGCTGTGGTACGCCATTACAACAAACTTCCATTTTAGCATTCATTGTAAAGTTACCACAGCAGCAGTCGTCGTCTTTACTACCTTTCGTTCGAAGTACGAAATTATCGCAGCAAATACTTTGTCCTGAATCATAACTTCTGGATCCGCAACAACGTGTGTATGGTCCACCGATGAGATCTTGAGGATTTCCATCGCAGCAAATTTCTGTCTTCAAATCAACAGTCGAGTTTCCACAACAACAGTCATCTTTTGGGTCTTTTTTGTCCTGAACCCGCCCATCGCAACACATTTCTTTGAGGATACTGTAACTATCTGTTTTACAACATTCTGTTAAAACACCGCCTTTTCGTTTTTGTGGGACACCGTCGCAGCAAATTTCGTTTTTGGCGTCGACTGTAGTGTTTCCACAACAACAGTCATCACGAGTGTTTTTCTTTTGTACAATCTTTCCGTCACAACAGACTGAGTCGCTTGGATCATAACTTTTCATCCAACAGCAGTTGGTATCTGACCCATATTTTGGCTGTGGATTCACACCCTGACAACATACTTGCGAAATAGTGTTAAATGTTACATTTCCGCAACACCAGTTGTCATCTTTATTTACTTTTGCGACAACTATATCACCGGCGCAACATATGTGCGTTTGTGGGTCATAGCTTTCCGTCATGCAGCATCGTGTATACGGACCATATGATTTTTCTGGATTATTCAAACAACATACTTCAGTCTGGCTGTTCATCGTTTTCTTTCCACAGCAACAGGTGTCAGATTTACTCCTCTTTTCAACAATTTCGTTGTCACAGCACATATGTGTCCGCCAATTGTAGCTCTTGTCCTTGCAACATCGAGTCATTGTTTCATTCTTATCCATTATTGGTTGAGGAGCCTGATCACAACACACTTCTAATTCTGAGTTCACGGTAGTATTGCCGCAACAGTAATCATCGTTAGAGGATCGCTTTGGCCTCGCTATTTCATCACAGCACAGGTCATATCTGACATCAATACTTTCGTCTCCACAGCAGGATGCAAATTTTCCGCCTTTTCTTTCCCTTGGTATACCATTACAACAAATTTCAGACTGCACATCTACGGTAGTGTTGCCACAACAACAATCGTCCGTTTTTCTTTTCTTCTTTACAAGTTCTCCCTCGCAGCAAACATACCTTGTTGTGTCAAAACTATTATCTCTGCAGCACATTGTGTTTGATTCCTCATATTTATGGCCTGGTTTCCCTTCACAACATACTTCTGTATCTGTATTCATGGTGGTGTCACCGCAACAACAGTTATCATCGGTGCTTTTCTTCTTTACAAGTTTCTCGCCTTCACAACAGATGTGTTCGTTTGGATCAAAGCTGAAACTCATGCAGCACATCGTAAACTTTCCTGCAATTAATGGTCTTGGAACGTCGTTGCAGCATATTTCGTTATCTGCCTGAATCGTTGTGTTTCCACAGCATGCGCTATCTTTCAGATCTTTTTTCTTCCTAATACGATTATCACAACACCAGTGACTTCGAGAATCAAAGCTTGATTTACCACAGCATCTTGTAAATGCACCACCTTTCAAAGGCTCTGGGTATCCATCACAGCAAATGTCAGTCTTTGAGTTTACGGTTGTTACTCCGCAACAGCCGTCATCCCTTAGAGTCCTCTTATCCCTAACATTACCCTCACAGCAGATCTGCTTAAGTTTGTTGTATGAAACTTTACCGCAACAGTCAGTGTTATAACCTTCTCGCGGTTGTGGATTTCCCTCGCAGCAAATATCAGTCTTTGCATCGAGTGTTGTATTTCCGCAGCAACAATCATCTTTCGGATTATACTTTTTAACAAGATCTTTATCGCAGCACACAAAATCTTTGGGATCATAACTTATCAGACCACAACATTTTGTATTCTTCCCGTAAACTGGTTGAGGCATTTTTCCTTGACAACATATTTCGTTCTGTGAATTAAATGTACGATTATCACCGCAACACCAGTTGTGATCAGGCTTTTCTTTTGCAATCTTAAAGTTGTTACCGCAGCATACATATGTATCGGGATTGTAGCTGTCTGAACCACAACATTTTGAGTAGGCTCCCTCTATAGTTCGAGGTATGTTGTCACAACATATCTGTTTGCTGGTGTTGATAGTTGATTTACCGCAGCAACAATTATCCTCCTCATTAGTTTTCTCTCTAATATCCTCGTCGCAACACATCTGTGTTCTAGGGTTATAGCTTTTATTCTTACAACACCTGGTTAGTTTACCACCAACTCTGTCTCCAGGGACCCCGTCACAACAAACTTCTGTTTCCGCATCTATAGTAGTCATACCGCAGCAACAATCGTCCTTGGGATTTTTCTTCTTACGTACCTCTATATGGCAGCAAAGATAGTTTATTGTATCAAAACTTTCTTTTCCACAACAAGAAGTATATATTCCGCCTTTAAGAAGTCCTGGGACTCCATCGCAACATATTTCCCGAGATGCGTCTACAGTTGTATTTCCACAACAGCAGTCATCAGATGGTGATCTCTTTGCTCTAATGCTATTGTTGCAACATATTTCTTTATTAGGATCAAAGCTTTGGTCGAAACAACACTGAGCGTCCTTGACAGAATCTGTTTGTCGTGGAATACCCTCACAACATATTTCCTTACTTGTGTCATATGTCGTTTCTCCACAACACCAATCATCATCCTCGTCCCTTTTCCGTACTAGGCGCACCCCATTGCAGCACATATATTTATCTGGATCATAGCTTTTCGTCTTGCAGCACTTAGTTGTCTCTCCTGAAACCACCGGTTGCGGGTTATCATTGCAACATACCTGTTCTTTGGTATTTAATGTTAGATTTCCACAGCACCAATTGTCATTTGTATTCTCTTTTCGTCTGACCATCATATCACAACATAAACTTGTTCTTGAATCATAACTTTCTTTACCGCAACAGCCAGTAAAATCAGCGCCGAGCAGAGATTGCGGTTCACCATCGCAACATATTTCTGTGTTCACATTCATTGTTGTTTCTCCACAACAACAATTGTCGCTCTTGCTTCTTTTGTCCCTTATTCCTTGACCTTTGCAGCACAGTTGGGATTTGGTGCTATAGCTTCTGTTTCCGCAGCAAGATGTAAATTCGTCAATTATTCGTCTGGGTATCATCTCACAACATATCTCAGTTTGTGTGTGTATTGTTGTATCACCACAACAGCAATCGTCTTCTGGTTTTCTTTTTATCTTTAACTGATTATTATCGCAGCAAAGAAATATGTTGGAATCATAACTTTCGAGCCCACAGCACTTTGTTGAGGGACCATAGCTTTTGCTAGGTTCAATGCCTTGGCAACAAACCTCCGTCTTGGTATTAAAAGTAGTTTTACCGCAGCACCAATCGTCCTTTTCATTTTTCTTCTTAAGCATCCTTTTATCGCAGCAAATAACGGATCGATAGTCATAGCCCTGGTTTCCGCAGCATCTTGTAAATCCAGGTTCAGCAGGTTGAGGTGTTCCGTTACAACACACTTGAGATGCAATATTCATTGTAGTATCTCCACAGCAGCTGTTGTCCTCCTCTTTTTTCTTTTTGACTACACTTCCGTCGCAACACATAGAATCTTTATGGCTGTAGCTTTTATTCCTACAACAATCCATCATTGAACTCCCCACCGCACTCCTTGGCACGTTATCACAACATAATTCCTCCTCAGGGTCATACGTTGTATCACCGCAGCAGGAGCTGTCTTTTCCGTTGCGCTTATTTCTAATCATATCGCCACAACATACTTGGGTGTTTGTGTCAAAAGCCTTATCACTGCAGCAGGAAATAAATTTTCTTCCCATTCTCTTGCTTGGAACACCCAGACAACAAATATCGGTCTTGGAATTCATCGTGGTTTGCCCACATACACAATCATCGTCAAGGTCGTTTTTGACAAATATCATTCCGTTGGAGCATATTTGTTTTCTTCCGTCATATATCTTTTTGCCACAGCATATCGGATCTTCGAAACCTTCCAATGACGAGACCTTTTCTTCACAACAAATTTCTGTTTTTGTGTTCATCGTCATGTTTCCGCAGCAACAGTTGTCATCTTCGTTCTTCTTCTCTAGGAGGATTTTACCATCACAACATTCGTACACTTTTGAATCATAACTTTGACTTAAGCAGCACTTTGTCCTTTTACCACCTAACGCCTTTCTTGGAAACCCCATACAGCATACTTCTTCATTTGCATTCATTGTTGTGTCACCACAACAACAATCGTCACCTCTATCTTTCTTCTCTCGTATATCTTCGTTGCAGCACATGCTGCTTCTTGAGTCATAACTTTTTCTCCCGCAGCATTTGGTATATTCATCTCCAAGTAGAGGTTTTGGAGTGTCTATGCAGCAAATTTCCTTCTTGGCGTTCATTGTAAACTCTCCGCAGCAAGAATCATCATCGTTGGTTGTCTTGTTCCGAACCTTATCTCCACAGCAAAGTTGGGTCCGAGAGTCGTATGATTCGCGTCTACAACAGGACGTATATTCGTCTGCATACATTTTTTGTGGCACTCCTCTACAACAGATTTCCCTACTGGTATCCATAGTTGTATTGCCACAACAACTATCATCCTTTTCTGTCCTCTTTATCCTAACTCCATCATCACAGCAAATTTGGTTATTTGTGTCGTAGCTTTCACTCCTACAGCAGGATGTGTTAAATCCTCTTTTAAGTTTTGGCTTTCCGTTGCAACAAATGTCTTCATCCGTATTTATGGTAGTTTCACCACAACACCAGTTGTCACCGGTTTTGTTCTTCAATATTACTTTTCCATTGCAACATATGTCAGTGAGGTGATTGTAAATAGACTTTCCGCAGCATTTGATGAAATTTTTATTCATTATGTTTTGTGGATATCCTTCACAACATATCTGTTTACTGCTGTCCATTGTGAAATTTCCACAGCAGCAATTGTCGTTCGGTGAGGTTTTCTCTCTAGTGTACAAACCATCACAACAGAGCATTGATGTAGAATCACATGCTTGGTCAGCGCAGCAAAACATGTTCTTTCTTCGATTTTGAGGGTATACCTTTCTGCCACAACATATTGCCAGCAGTGGTGAGTAACTTTGGTCACCACAACACAGTGTTCCCTCCTTGAAAAGAGGGTTAGGTACGCCATCACAGCAAATGCCAAGCTTTGTGCTGTATGTTGTATTGCCACAGCAGCAATCGTCACTTATGTCCTTTTTTTCTCTTAGAGCAATCCCATCACAACAGACGTTCAAGTTGGGATTGTAGCTTTGCTTTCCACAACATTGTGTCGCTGATCTTCCAACAAGATTTTGCACTTCTCCATCACAACATAGTTGCTTTGTAGGATTAAAACTCATTTTCCCACAACACTGTGTTCCTTTCAAGCCATAATTTGGTTGCACATTTGCATCGCAGCATACCTCCTTTTCCGGATTATATGGCTGTCTGCCGCAGCAACATGTGTCTGATGATTTATTCTTTGTTGCAAGTGTCTTGTCATCGCAGCAAATCTCCTTTACTGGATCATAACTTTTCTTAGCACAGCACCGAGTCACTTCTATGTTCTTAATTGGCTGTATATCACCATCGCAACAGATGCTTTCATTTGGATTGTAGTTATCAGCCCCACAACAAGTTGATATATTTCCACCTTTCCGTTTTTGGAGTTTACCGACGCAGCATATTCTATCCGCTGCGTTAAATGGCTCCTCGCCACAGCAACAAGTTCTGTTTCCTGCTACAGCCTCAACAATCTTACCTTCACAGCAAGCGTGTGTGTTCTTGTTAAACTTGGCCACAGGCTCATTTTCCTTGCAATCGTAGCAGCTCGGGTGATAACTTGATGGAAATAGCATACCTGAGGATGAGTAAACAGGAATCTTAGCCCAGAATTAGATATACTGGACTTTATGAATACTCATGGTGGACAAACCACTGGACTGTATGCATATTCAAGGTGGACAAATGCATTGGACTGTATTAATACTCTAGTTAAACAAATATTTGATTTTTGTTGTACAATCTTTCATGACTCCTATTTTATAAACATTATTTTGTACCGGAATGTAATGAATGTGATTGCTCATATATTTCCTAATAAAAAACGATTAGTAGTGAGTAACTTTATTCCTATCAAGATGCAACTTTAAAAAGAAAAGAAAACTGATGAATAAAGTATATAGTTTTTTTATCCAGAAGTGGACATATTTCGTTTCAATTTTTGTCGAACAATACTGGCTCAACACAACGATGACATCTGATATCGAATTTCTGATTAATATACAAAGCTACTTACGAAATTTCATCGGTTATTATTTTCTAAGGCTTTAATAGCCATCGTTCAATATGCTTGAATCTATGTTGTAATTTTGTTAGTTTCAAAGACAAAATGTGTGTTTTATTACGTGTTATTTGTGGCCTAATTTGCCAATTCAAAACATAATTAGCTGAGTCAAACATATAAAATAGGGCATACAGTTAAATACTTTGCTTTTTCCTTTTTTGTACAAATGAAGACATGTCATTACGGTAATTGCAGACTGTTAGAATCAGAGTATATAATGTGAACCTCCAGTCCGAATTAAATTGCCATACGGATTTGGAATGAAATAAGAAACCTGCATGTGTATCGTTGAAATCAAACGATAGTATCGTTCAACAGAATCATGCGAATGGCTTGTATTATCTGGTACAGACTTGATTCCGACTTCTTTTGAACCACAAGTGTACGAAACATCATTACCATATACAGCTTCACGATTTACGTAGGGAATATACAGCTAGCATGTGTTATACGGGTAAACACTCAAAGCTACTGGTAGTTCATATTGGTTCGAATCGTATTCTTCTGAGTCTATACTCGAACAAATGTAGGTTATTTTCAGTCAAAAAGAAAATTTTTAATCATCATATTTGCAGGTCTGTTGCAGTTTACCAATGTACAGTTAAGATATGTTTCATACCTTTATCAGAAGTATGAAAGGGTAATACATTCTTTATCAAACATTCAGTGTAAAAATCATGAAAACTGCTTAAACCATCACTTTCAGTTCACTAAGCGTTTATCATTTACCTTTATATTGTACAGTTCCTGATATCCGGTGATACAGCTAGAATGTGGTGGAATAATTGGGGGAGTCTTGGTCAATGTGGTGAGGAGAGAGAGAGAGAGAGAGAGAGAGAGA
>QKMX01041525.1:0-12177 GCA_003401595.1 Venustaconcha ellipsiformis
AAATTGTTAAAAGCTACGTTAAAATCTAAATCACATCTTTTTCTTAGGACACTCTGAAGACAAATGTCCTTTATCCTAACAATGGTAACAGGTATAATTACCTTTGTTTCTCATTTTCTCATGTCTTTTCTGCTACTTTGACGTTGCGGACATTCTGGAAACCCATGCTCATTCTCATGACAGTTATAGCAAGTATCTTGACTTTTTATCTCGAAGCATGCTTTCCAATGACTGTAAAACTGGCAAGAAGTGCCAGAACAGCCAAAACTATTTTGATTCTTCCATCCGTATAGAGTTATAGATTCAAAAGGTGTCAGCGAACACGTCATAAAAGGACCGTTTTAGTCGCGATTGATCATGTGGGAAGACCTAAAGGCAGTTTTTGAACAAATGTTTATGCAGCTATCAACAAAAAACAATTGTGTAGCTGTCATTGCAGAAATAGCGGAACAAGTGGCGGAGATGATTGGAACAAAAGAGAAGCTTGGTCTGATTGTCATGACCGAGGATACAATTGAACACGTGTTCGACCAGATTGGGAGATACCAATAAGGTATAGGTGCAATCATAGACGATACTGTTGACCAAGAAGGTATTAAAGAGTCAATTGCGCATCCTCCACCCAAGTCAATTTAACGGCTTGAAATATTTAACAACATATGCAGACAAAAGATTTACAAGAATATCGTAGCATTTGCTGATTCCTTTCCCAATGAAAACTGGCAAACATACACAATGGAATCATATAAGAAACGTTCCATAATGAGAGCATTTGCAAATGGATTAAGTGTGTTTATCTGCAATATTCTATACGGTGTGGTGCATTTAGTAGAGTGGAAGGAATTAAAGAATGAAGTAAAAAGAATATCAAAATAGACCGAATTGGAATAAGTCTTTGAGACACCTCATTTAGAATAATTCTTTGGTGAGGGTATCAGAATGGCGCAACGCTTGCCCAATGTTGATTGCGCAAACATAGAGCATGAGCGGGTCCACAAACTTCTGAAATAGGTTGGCGCCTGCAAAAAAAAAGCTACAGAAGTCATCAATGAGGCCACATCGATATGTCAGTGGTTGCTTGCCAACATCATGGACGTGGATACGTTTCGTGCGTTGATGCATACTTATGTTGAAGACATCTGTGATGTAGACCTACACAACACCGATGCTGAATTCTGAGGCTCTTTCTTTCTTCACGAAATCAATGCTGCAATGCAGCGGGTTGTTGAAAATACTCTCTCTAGTCACCTCGATGATTGCAATCTCGTCATCGGAACCAGAATTCCACTTGATTTTCCCGACACGAAATACTGTGCATCACTCCCGCATACTGGACTTTCACAGAACACGTACGAAATTGAAACGTTAAATGGTGAGATCCGACGGTGAATTTTGCTGTTGACTGGCCAAAACTCAAAAGTCATATGCGTACATCAATCCACACAGCTTTGCCACCTCGATTTAATGTCAATATTATGAGGCTGATATTGAACAGCCATCACTAAGCACACTTCTCGGTTGGCCCGAAGATATTAACTAGGATCTTGATCGCTAACGAATATTACGCATGTGGAATAATACTGCGCCATACATTTTCAGATCATCTCAACGATTTAGGATAATTTAAACTGTAACTCCATCAGTGGTGGGTGCCGTGTTAATCTTTCAGGTTCATGAAGAATCGCGTAGCAGATTTTCATAATGTTTGGGTTCTCCCTAATGCGCGCCATGGAAATCTGATCTGAACTCAATTACTCCAAGGGAACCCGTGTATTCTCCAAGCAGCGATTCCTGGTTAAAACACATTTGTCTTCTTCTTGTGGACCAAGATTGGTACGCGTTGGACCTCCTCCGGGAGACTATACATTTTTTATCGACTTGACTTAATACAATGAAAGAACTATGTAGATGTGCGATATTAGTGCATGTTGGCAAATCGTTTACGTGACATTATAGAAGTGACCTCAGTGACGTAGTCCGTGCATTGTTCACAGGCATTCTAGAGGTTCTGGCGAGACTGGCCTCGTCCGCTGCACCGACGATTGCAAGTAGCAATGGGAGATGTTGATAGCATGAAAGAGCAATGCTGCTGATCAATTGGAAAATCTGCCATTGGACGCGGTCCAATCGAATCCAAATCGATTACGATAAAGGCGACATGCTTGATAACAGCCACTGTCGCATTGAACAATTCAAGGAGTTGCAAGAACTCTCGATTAAATCTACATCCTGTTGGAAATGGACTCTATAAGTTAACAATCAATAGAACGTGAACATGAGGGGTATGCACACTATTTGAGATTGGTTATATACTGCATACACGTGGACAAAACACTGGGATGAATGAAAATAATATTTCCCATCCAACCCCGTTTACTAGAAAACTTAGATGATTCAAAAGAGATAGAAGATCGTTTATGCCCTTGAGGAGAACAGTGCATACTATATTTGTGGAGGACATCGTCCAGACTTACCTAAGCTGCCGTTGAGGATGTAGACTCAAACAGTATGACAATGCAACACATAGTTTTGGCGAAGATACAGTGGCTGATATTTAGACCAAACGGAAGGACTCGAAATTGGTAAACTTCATCGCAGTAAGAAAACCAAAGTAACTTTCGTGATGCTAAGTGAATAGGTACATGAAAGTAGACATCAGTGGAATCTAGACTAATTCAATACTTGTCTGGTAGAATATACCTCACCGTCTCCATCTTGAAGTTCAGAAAAATGAATTCACTGAGGCAAATCAAGATTATGATTAGCCTCAACTTGCCCTTAACCATTTTGATATGGTACAGCCATGAATAGAACCCCTAATATTGTTGTTTCTGTACAATTTCCACTGCACGTTTGTGGAGAAGCAACTATATCAAAAGCTGTAAAATATGGTCCCTTTCCTGACCTGATGGCTCACTGACAAAGAAAGCTGGGGTTGGATCCCCAAACCTCTCCAAAATGACTTGGGTCACCTATCCGTTTTGCAGAAATGGGGGGTTTCCTACCTTCCATGCAATATTGCCTCATAGACTGATCCAGCTGTTGTCTGCTGGCATTTGGTTGAGATCTTAAACATCCATGGGGCAATAAAAAAACCTTTGCCTGGCTCACTTGTTCTCCCTCCATTTTGGCAGGAATGGTCAGTTCCTAAACGATGCTGGTGGAGTAACAAGTTGACTGTGTTAAAAAAAATGAGCTAATACCAAAAGCTTAGCAATGAGTTCACAATTAATGCACATATTTGAGCAAAGTCAGCAACTTCTGGCCTTATCCCCTGGAAGAAATTACAATTAAACCAACGTCAATCTGTTGGCCAGGACCTAGAAATAAAAAATGTTTGAGACTGTATGTATATACTGTGATTATGCATGGATGCCAATGCCAGCATTTGGGAGTAGTACTCTACTATACACAAGCAAGCTAAAAAGGCAAAACAATAACATAGTTTATATTCTATACGGTGGACATGGTAACAAGGTAAGGCACAATAAAAAGTACTAGTAGACAAAGATCAATTTTAATTTTATTTCTACATATAAATTATCTGTATTTATCAAGAACACAATGGTGATGCTGATATTGTCTCACCTACAATAGTAATAGTATAAATGATATTCTACAGAACAAACAACAGTAACATTATTCATAAGCACATTTGCAACAGTTTTTCAAGGTACTTACCCTACCATATATATACTGTCCACAATGGATAGCCATGTGTCGCATATATCATGTGCTGAAAAATGGCATTAAACCAATGAAACCACAAACAAAACTTTGTTTTCATGGTAATAGAAAAAATATTAAATGCCATATTTTCTAAGTAAACAAGGCACTTCTAATATGTTTACATGTACCAAGATTTGTTGAAATACCCTGAATGGTCTGATAGTTATGCTCCAGAAATGAAATATTTACTGGCAGACCAACAGATAGATGGACATGGCAGTGGGGAGATAATAAATCTCTAGTCAAGTTAAAGTTATCTTCAAACATTTAAAATAATTTTACCATTTTTACAACCCAAAAAATTGTATGAAAGCATCAATCTCTTGAACAAAACTTAGGAAATTAAATTTCTCTGCTCTTAAATAAAACAAAATGTAATGCTTTTTACTAGGTCTTTTATGCATATTGATTTTCAAACTGAATATAATACAGAACACTCTGTGAAAGTCGTTGCCAACATAATAATTAAGCTTCAAAAGGCTTTCTTGAAATACTTTAATAATACATGCTGGTAAGTAAAAATATCCCACAATGAACAACTCAAATAACTCGGCAGAAACTGGAGGGAAAAATGAAAATAACTCTTGGCTGTTGATCATCCATCTAAATATATGTTTGTGGCCATGTACATGTCAGTCTATACAATAAATGTACATATGAACCCACGTGGCACCATCAACAACAAATGAATAATAAACACACCATGATACATAAACATGATCTGTAAAAATGGGTGCAACTGAAGATTGGATGACATCAACATGTTTATTTAGGATGTAAATTTACATATCTACATTTTCAGTTTTAAAAAAGCAAATAAATAATGTTGGAGGGAATCCTGAAAATATATTAAATTGGGTTCTTGATTTTAACATGATTTCCGAGTCAAGCATGATCCTACCACAATGAATATTAAATATTAGAATCATATAAATCATAGTCACTGAACAGTACTTTTAATTCATAATATAAAATCAAATCAAAATATGCAAAAATGAAAGTAAAATATAGTTACAAAACCAACAAAAAAAACCCAAGGGCTATAATTAATGTGCAAAGAGAGATTTAAATTGTATCTTATCAAACATGTTAATATAACAATGTTAACACAAAAGCTCAATAAATCTTTTAAGGTTATCAAAGCACAGTGTGAGTCACAGATCTTGTAAAATGTCTTTACATAATTTTAATATGTGAAGAGACTAGAGTCAGATCTTAGCTGAACTGTATACAAAAGTTTTGCCACAAAGAGTCAAAACTTTAGACATGTTTTGAAATCATTAAATCTAACTAATGTAAATACAGTTAAAATCTGTCCTTAGATATGCTCTTGAGACTCTCTTATTCTTTTCACTTTGAACAGGTGTTTCTTGATTTAAGTTTCATAATATCAATATACAGCACTATAAAGAAAGCACCCATATGGCTCATCTACTGAGATCAAGTGTCTTTTAGAAAAGGTTTTACCAGAGCTCAACATTCAAATTCAATCAACTGGGTACCTGACTCCCTGATTTGGAACATTTTGATGGAATATTTTGTAAACTCTACAAAACAAAAAACGCAATCATCCTGATGTTAATATAGTGCCTTTCTGAATGCATCAAATGGCTCTTATTAAAGTGATTCTTCTCACACTGATCATTTCAAAGTGTAACATCATCACGACGTTAATAGTTCCTTTTTGAATTCATCAAATGACTATCTGATCAATTCAAACTCAAGAAAAGTATAGTTCATTCTGACCGAATGCAACACAATACATGAACTATGGTTATTACAAGAGCAATACACGGATGACTTTGGTCTTATTGCTTAAGTTTTCTGGTGTAATATTACCTTGTGCATTTTTTGTCAGAGAGTCTGTATAAAATACAAAAGTACAGCATTATCTAATATTATGGATTTAAAATGAATGTCCAAACTTGAATGAACAGGTTGGAAATAATTAAATCAACTTTTACTAGATTTGGTATTTATCAAAGGAATATTTTAATCCATCTTAATTATATAAAATAGCTCGTGTAAAACTAACAGCAACAACAACAACAATATAACAATAACTTAGAAGCTGCCTAAAAAAACTAAATGAATAAACATTATAATAAAAGCAAAGGTGAGACCATATATTTTAAAAATATTCAATTGCAAAGAGCCATTCCTTGATATGATACATCTTTCAAATAGACTGACGCTCATGCTTTAGAAAAGGTTATGGGATCTGATTGCAATTGAAAATCATCATTGCTAGATTATACGACAGTACAACCAGAATTGAGTTGTCTCTGCTTTGATCAACCACCAGTCATTTATAACCCAAACTGTTGTGCATGGATCTATATTGATAAATGCATTGGCATATGTGATTAAAATGACCAGTTACCATTATTTCTTTTGGTAAAATATGTGTTTCAACACTGCTATGAATAACTGTATTTTAAAAACATATCAATACTACAGACTTGTATTTAATTCTGTGTAATGACAACTGCTGAGTAAACACTGCAGGCAGAATGAAGGCTGTTCCAAACTGAGATGCACATAAGAAGGAAAAAAAATGCTAAAAGTGTATATGAGTATTATGATTAGGTAAGTATTCTTTAAGAAACATATTTTACAAGGAAAAATTGGTTTCTTCTTCAAATACATTATCAAATCATAATACCTTAGGAGAAAAGGTAAGAGGTGGAGGGAGTTACATCCCTTTATCAATGAGATATCATGTCCAGTCCCCTAAGGTATGTGAGCAGCTTCAAGGTAAAGCAACTGGAGGGGACTCCATCTATCAGGGTGTGGCTTCAAAAGAGAAAAATAATCCTCCCTCACCCCACAAATACGTGTCATAAAGCTGCACCTTAAAAAGCTGTCGATTGATCTGGAAGGGTGACCTGTTGAGCAGTGGATATAGGAACTATCAGATTGATTGAGTCCTCTGGGATGACATATCTCAGAGACAAATGCAAGAAAACGTGGACTCCAATCTCCATTCCACAGCCTGAATGATGTCAGTTAATGAACAGTTCTGGTCTGACGCTACATTTGTGGCAACTGCTCGAACCTTGTGAGCAAAAAGTGCATAATAAGTTCATTCGAGCTGGGTTATTTCTGTATATGTTGAGCAAATAACCCCTCACTCTGTTCTGAGATATCCTCATTTCCTTTAATGAAAAGAAGATGCATGATCTCCCATGATGCAATGGCTCTGTTCTATCAAGGCACCACATGAAAGCCCAGACTGGGTATTGTAGGTGACCTTTAGCCGAGTGTCTAGATGAGAGAGAGGTTTCATGACCAAAGTTTGGTTATCCAATGAAGAGAGATGGCTTTTGGCAATGAAAGAGAATGCTGTCATGAGTAAGACTGACCAATCTTGTCAGAACATGGGTCTGCCGATAGGGCATGTATTTTACTAATTCTGGCTGCAATCACTAATGCCACAGGGAAGCAGGTCTTGTAAGAAAAGGAGCGACAGAAATGCCCTTGAAATTGGGTAAAAAAATGTCTTGTTCAGCCAGTTAATACCTAAGATAGGTTTCGCTTTGGGAATAGGGTTTATAATTTTGGCGAGAAGGTAGGATAAGTTCTGGGTTTGTCCAATATCTTCTCTACCATGATGATGATAGGTGTTAGTGAACATGGAGAGGTAACCTTTTGACCATACTTGGTGCTAACTTTCTTCGAAGAGCCAGTGGACAAAATTAGCTACCTGTAGTATAGATGCTTGGATTGGCAGTTCATTTGCGCACCACTGGATAAAAATGTGACATTTGCCTTCAAATGTTTTCAGAGAAAAAAAACATTCTTAACACGACTGGTTGCAAGAATTGTTTAAGTCTGAGGACCCGTTTGATATGATCCAGACGTGCAGGTTCGGGAGCTCCAGACAATGATGAAACAACTGCTGATGAAGGAAAACCCAAATTTTTCTGCAGGCTTTCCGATGCAAGATTGATGAGGTCACTGATCCACAACTCCTCCCTTTTGAAGTGGTGTGATAAGAATGAGACAACAGGCTGATTGCCTTGCTTTCTGTATCACTTTTGGAATCAGATGTGTTGGAAATAGGTGAATACATTCAGGTTGGTCCAATCCAATGACTGGGCATCGACTGCTCAAGCTTTTGGGTCCAGGATGGGAGAGACAATGAATGAGAGTTTGGCATTCCAGCTTGTTGCAAACAGGGCCACCAATAGTTGGTCCCATCAGGTACATATCTGAATGAGAACCAAGAGATTGAGAGACCATTCCTTCTATACTAGTTGACTGTTCTTTGACAAAGAGTTGTCCAGTACATTGAGAAGAACATATGGCTTTGTTTATGACCATTTCAGAAAGAACCACACCGTGATGCAAGGTCTGGGAAATGGGTCCTCCTTGTTGCTGGAGATAAATCACTACTGCAGAGTTGTCAGACAGAATGAGAACTCAATTGCTAAGCAAATATTCCTGCCACCAGTGTAAGGCTTTCACAATGGCTGTTCTCTCCAGAATTATTGGTGTGAAGATGTCAATCCTGGGGAGAGCATGTTTCGCTGGTGTCTGAAAGGATGTTAGAAGATGGGTTCCCCAGCTGTCCATATTTGCATTGGTACAGACTATATCACAAACAGGTGAACGTGCAGATCTATACATATCAGGTTGCTCTAAATTCCATAGATGGTGCCTCAATTGGTCGACTACGCAAAGTTGAGGACTCCATTCATGCTCAGGAAACAGTAGCAATGCAGAAGGAGGCATCCTAGGACCATGAGGTCCACTGCTGCAATGAGCAAGCCTAGATGGCGAAGAAATTCCCACATGGATAGAATTTTCTCAAAAGTAAGGTGCTACCATGGGTCATTTCAATGCCTGACCATGAGACAAAATTGTTGAGATGGTATTAAGTTGTATTTTTTCTTGCTGATGAGAAGTCTAGATTGGTAACAAGGGTTATCATAACTTGTTAGAGCTAACTCACTGATGTTGCTGCAGGATGTTGACCAGGTAATTTGAAGTTGCTGCCACAGAAATAGTCTGGACATGCGACAAAAATCAGACAAGTGAAGACCCAGGGTCAATGTTGAGCCCCAATTGGAGTACCCTTAATTTGGTATATGATGTTGGCAAATTGCAGGAATGTCCTGGGAGCCTGTGAATAGAGACATGAAGGAATCAAAGTCTTCCTCATTGATAATGTTCAAAATGCAGTGTTGTTTCCAGTGGGAAATAAGGGGCATCGATGAATGGACTGAGGGCGCTTAGGCCAATGACCAGATCTAGAGATTCACTTGCAATTGGGACCAATAAAAGGTGGGCCACTAACAACAGAACCCTCTTAGTGCTATATCCACTTAGTACTTCATCCACTGGGATGTTAAACTGAAGGTTAGAGGATAAAGGCTGTGCTCTTAGCATGGCCATAAAGTGGTCCTTCAGGTAAGTACAGGCAGAGGGAACTGAGTTGCATTCTGCCAATTGGCCTGGCAGCTGTGGTTACGGCATTGGCCAGTGTTTTGAGCAGCTCTGCTCAGTACCTGGGCCATTCTTGAGACTGACTCCCATGCATGCCCTGCGGTATTCAGAGTGGGAGAAGAAGAGTGATGTTCCATGGGTTGGAAGATAACAAGAGAGAATGGAGAATGAAAGTGCAAAATTAAATCATAACAATGATACTGCTCACTAACTGCCGAGTGTCAACAAAGGCCATGTGATCTATACATATGGAGTGTGGCTGTGTCATTTCCAAAGTGATGATATCACTGTCAACTGCTGGGGTTCTGAATGAAAGACTGGTTGAGAGCAAAGGTAGAACTGTCAACGTACATCTGTAACTTTTCCCGACTGAACCATAAACTTAAATCTTCCATTCCATTATAAGATCAACAGATGCTGAAGCTTGGTGCATGTTGTTGATGTAATGGGAAGAGGAGGACAAAGATCTGGGGGCAGAAAGCATCCTTAATGGAGGTTTGTCAGGCTGAATTTTCCCATGCCATTGGATAGTGTAGAATAGATGATAGCAACCTCATCTTGGTTGTGTGGCATGAGACTATGATCCCCTTTAACAGTTGAGACTGAACTGGCGAAGAGTGACAAGGTTTGTTGCTCACTAAACTCATAGAACACCCTGAATTAGAACTGTGACTTCAAGACAGTAGTTGAGGAAAGAGGCTCTTCTCATGTCAGAGCATAGAGAAATTGTGAAGCGACATTTTCTAAGGCCATGCTAAATGAGTGTCTCAAGGTGTTACAATGTAAACTGGTCCTTGCACATGTCTGCAAATGTTGGATTCAACAAATTGGAAGCTGGGCTGTTATTAATTGAGCCCATAATATTGATGTTCTGCCTTTGTGATCCCTAGTATATGGCATTGGCTGGTCGCAATGGAAATAGGCCATCAGTGTGAGGAGGATATTGTTAAAATCATCAGTTGGGATGGGCTATGGTATATTTGATCCATGTAACCTATCTGTATGTTTGCTGAATGAGAGGGAACTTGCCTGTTTGTTAGCTGTGTCCCTCATTGAGGAATTTTTAGTCGGACCCCAAGGGGGCAAAGTAGAGGGAGTTCCAAAAATGTTGAGTCCTGTGGTGCTGACTTTGGTGCTGGATCTGTTTCTGAGCATCTCAGTGTCCAGTGCTTCATGGCTAAAAGGTAAGTTGAATTAAATCCCTTGTTCCCATAAAGATTCAAACTGAGGAAAATGTGAGCATGCAGGCTGGTGATGTATTCATTCTAATATATGTGTTGTTTGTCCATAGTCCATAGTTCTAACTGTAAGACAAAATACAGCAAAATATATAAAACTGAAACCCTGCACCTGTCTTTAGAACACAATGCTTGTGTACAGCTAAAGCATGAAAAGGTTCATCCAGAAACTGAAAAGTCTAATAAAGCAATGAAGCATACAGGTAAAATGACATCACTACCTGCATGGGGAGAAGTTATAACCTTGTGGCTTGCACAAGATGCTTGAATGCCATGTGTGCACAGAGTTCCACCAAATGAAGGTTATCTGGAAAAAAGTGATAGCAGACTATCTCAATACTATGCTACCTGTAGGGAAAGTCCAGGACGACTTGCACAGGTAGAATCATTGAAGCATGGTGTTCCAAGGCTTAGGATACTGTGGTAAATGAAACTCGTATGTAATTTAAAAGACTGAATTATACATACATAAAGAGTTTCTTAAAAGCATAAAGACATGCACTCGTATAAATAATGTAGCCCAAACCTAACTTGTAAAGTTGCATAGGCTACATGTGCAAATAACTAAGTGCACATTACAGATGACGGAATGTTTATATGAATAAACATGATTCGAATGTTGCCTAAAGAAACCTGCATGCGCAGGATATGACTGAATACAACATGTATAGAGTGCTGACCTCTATTTGTGCGACCAAAGTGGAAGAACTACAGAAATGTATACAAGTGTCTATATTACACACAAAAAGATACCTTCACTGAAAAGGGAATGAAGCACTGTTAAAAGGACATATACAGTAGGTGTGACAATATATATTATGAAGCAATACTTGCAGGGAAAAAGGCCCTGAGACTGCACTTACAAATACAAACACTGAAGTTTGCACCCAGATGCTATGAATACCTTGAAAGAGAAACTCATCGTTATGTACCCATTTGTAATGGAATTATATATATATAGGAGTTATATAAGCACTGGAGACTTGCACATACAAAATAATTATAACCTGAACTGAATATGTAGTCACTTTGGCTCCATGTGCAAGTACCTAAATGCATGACAATGACAAAGTGTTTGCAACTTGTAAAGGCAGAACTTTGTTGTAATAGAAAAAGGTGGAAATCTAGATAGAGTATTCTTTCCTTAGAAGTGAAAAACTCCTTAAACTTTCAGTGGTATATTATACTCCACAGAGTCTAGTTTTTGCAAGGTCTTTCATGACAAAAATGTGCTTCTTGGCACAAGCGGAAAAAGTAACTGAGAGGTTCTTATGATTTTTTGCAAAGTCTTATAAATAATGGGAGATCATTCTGCCTGATCGCCAAATAGGCCAGTAGACAACATTTTGCTCCGAAGGCTTCCGCTAAAAGGATCAACTAGATATCATAAGAAGTGACCAGTTGGACAGGTTTGACCATACTTGTGTTGATAATACCAAAATTAAGAGTATTACTTGATAGCATCATCTCTGCAAGAAAATATTAAGAATAAGCCATGGTATGAAGTTTATTGCAAGCAAATAAAACCAGCTTGTGTCTTAGAGACAACATAAACTGTAATAACATTAGTTTTTGCCTAAGAAAGTCTTGCAATCAAAATGGTAACTAAACTATAATAATAATGTCTTCAATTTGACTATCACACAGATAATTAATTTCTCTTGACTTTCCCAACAAAATAATACAAATTACTGGACAGTTTTTCTTCCACTCAAAAGCCATCTTATATATATATATATATATATATATATATATATAT
>QKMX01041527.1:0-15943 GCA_003401595.1 Venustaconcha ellipsiformis
AATTTGTACTCTATGGAGATTCGAAACCAGATCAACGGGTAAACGGCACCAATGGCTTTGCCTGCACGCACCAACCCATCTTCCATCACGACTAGGAACGCTTCAACAAAAATATGATAGCGTTGAATCGGTTTTATATGCACTCGTGCGTAGCAGACATACTCGCATAACGACCAAGAAAGTAAATCTTATGTGTGTACACAGTCATTCCTGATTCCTATGAAAGAAATTAAGGTATACAGGTTTAATTGTATAGGAGTATAAATATACACCAGACTGAATGGAAAGTGATATCCCTGGATTACATAGAAGAATGCTTGATAAAAGTTGGCTTCATTAATATTTCATACAAGCAATGCTATCATACAGGTTAGTTAATTTATAATTCATACCCTACGGAGGTTCCAACCAAGGTATGCCCGTAAACGGCACCCATCGCCTATCGCCTTTCCTGCTTTTTCCCGACGTTTATCCTCAGGTCTGTGTCAATTAATCGCTGCATCGACCTATCGTCAACTTTTTGTTAGACTGTGGTCAATACATATTCTATTTCGTAAGTCCCATTAGATGAAAACGCCAGTTGCCTATCATCGGTAAAGAATCTATTTGCAAACATTATGTCATCGAGTATGTCTTTTAGATACACAATACGTAATTTCGGACCGACAAGAAAGCCCTGTGGCACTCCACGCCTAACATACTATCTGATACGGCACTATTTGCAAAAACTGTCTATTCGATTGGTAATCCGAGAAGGAACCGATTATATTACTATCAGTGCCATAGCACTGTAATTTAAAAAGTTATGTCAAACCTCAATCAAATGCATTTGAGACATCGCCAAATATATTATTCTTGCTATCAAGCACAATACATATACCAGGGAACATATCTACAAAATGAAATGCTGTATAATCTTTAGGAAGAAAACTGGAATAATATTTTTTTAAAAAAAAGATTATTTGAGTGCTATGTGGTTATATATTTACTTAAAATAGTTATTTCCATTACTTGTCCAACAGAACATAAAAGTGAAATAGGCCTAATTTGAAGGATCATTGGTAATACCCTTTGTAAACACAAACACTACTTTCGCAGTTTTCCATAAAGATGGAAACACTTTTTAGCAAGTAACATTTTTAATATCACGCAGAGTGGCTTAATTATGGATGATATGATAAGCTTCAACAAATGACATTTTTATCCACGCAATCTACTAAGTGGGTGGAGAAAATGTTGATTGCATCTTAAACGTGTTCATTTTGTTTTTAATATGTTAGTTGATTTGTTATTTGTTTTCAAGAGTATATTAGGAAGATAGTTGTCACACAAAATTGCGGTTTATAATAATGATTTAAGACACTTTGCTTTTTCGATATCTGTAAACGCCACCTGAATTGATCCATTATCATTCATTCTCCCTAACTGAGGTATTGATATTGAATTTTTGGATAAAGTGGCGCAAAAGATTCCATTGATATTTCGAATTTAAATTATTAGTGTCAATATGCTCCAAGAAAGATTTCCTTTGCTTTTTGCAAGTTATATACTTTGCAACTTCACTTTGTATATTTCCAATCTGACTGGATTTTTAGCATTAATTGCTATCTTTTATGCAGTGGTGCTTCCATCTTCTTCTGCGAATGTCATTGTTATAGCATAATTTATCTCTCATCAAAACGGTAACAGTGTGAAACTGCATACAATCCATAGCAAATTGATTATATGGCGAAAGAAATGCAGAAACAGCATTATTTACAGCACCGAAACCTCCTAAGATGATTCTCCAGTCTATACCTGAGCTAAGGTCATTGCATTTTTCGAAATCTGTTTTATTATAAAGCCACAGTTGTCTCTAGCTGGTGTTATAATTTTAATGCAGTCGAGTAATTGAGTAGATTCTGCTCAAATGTGTGTGTGTGTGTGTGTGTATGCAATAAACTGACAACGAACAGTGCTAAATTAGTATTTTACTAGCATGAGCGCTTTCGACTATTAATGAATATTTTGCAAATGCATATGCAAACATAGACAAGACAAACAAATACAACAGAAAATCTTCTGTTTGCAAAGCTTTACATGCCTTTTTCCACAGGAATTAAACATTTAAATATATTGTTTCAACTAGTTGATTTCATCTTGTTGCCAGTGCTCGAAAATATTTATATTGACTTAAAAGTTTATGAGCCATAACGATATCCGTTTTTGTATGTCCATTTATGAAAGCGCAAATTATCTCCCGGATATTTCATTGTTATAATAGTAATAGTACTTACAGGCTATTAAGCGGATTTAGAGGATCATTTAAAAGAAAATGATTCGGTTGCATAATATAATTGTATTTATGCACGGCTGTTTTCTTGGTCTAAACCGTTTGATTTCAATGTTTTATACTGGCGTATGCAGTAAGATTCCTTTTCTTTCCCGGTTTCGGAACTCCCTTTGGGGTTCTGATGATTGGAATAATTTTATATCACTGAAAGGGTGGCAAGGAGAGTAGAAGAGTTCATCGATGAGGCATTATTACAGTTTATATTTCATCCAATCAGATTTATAAAGGTTGGTCATTTTTTGTAGCTTTTAATTTTCCCCGACGTACTGAAGGCTACAAATCTTACACGTGATGAGATAAATTGCATTCTCTGTTTTGCACATTATGCTTGGACCATGTATATTTAGTGTTTCTCTAGTCACTGTGCTAGAAATATCATGGTTATTATATGTTGTCAGATTTTGCACCTTTTTTGCCACCGGTGCCAGATTGACTTCTATAGTCTTGATAATTGTTTGGCGTTAGCATCGCCCTGACTATGATGTCCTTGAAGTGTTTGGTCTCCGATAATCTAATACATGTTTGTAGGGTAAACATTAGTGTGTCCGTCCGATATTAAAAGCTCTCCCTCCAGAAAAGAAAGGCTTATAGGGCACCATTGATTCTGACCAACCATTCCATTCTGACACCCCAAAATAGGTACAATCAACAGGAAAATCTGGCCCATCGCTAAATCGTAGAATAAAACATTGATTCCTGAGTGATTTTTCAATCAATGTTCCAATCTTCACTTTAAAGAACAAAATAATATATTTGCACAATCATAAATGAACAAAAGCAGGCAATGTTTGGTATTGTATTTTAAATGGCGTTCCTCAGAGATATATGTATAACAAAGAAATCAAGAAATAGATGCATGTATAAATGCGGATAATATGATATTAATAAGGAGTAGGCAGCTCCATTACTTGTCAAATTAAGCCTTCACTAATTCAAAAATATGATAAACGAAATATCTTGAATATAAATTGCAGTTGGAACGGTCACACATTTTATAATATTTCTAGAACGTACCTTGTTTATGTATGTACTGAGAATTATGCTCATTTTGATACCGCATCGTTCCCGTTTTTGTTTTACGTTTCGCATTTGCTACCAGTTTCTTCTTAATTGAATTTTAACTCACGATTTTTTGCAGAATTATGTCTAATAGCGAACCTAATAATGGGTTAATTTACTTGCACAGATGGATTTGCATAACTAGATTTATATTACAAACGGTAAACTGCATATTCACTTTAATTCAGTATTAATAAAAAGAAGAAGACATGTGGGTGAGTGAAGAGTAACTGGGGATGCCATCAATACAAATGTTGGGTGAAGAATCTCAATACCGCCGTTATGCCCTTGAGAATTTGTACATTATTCAAGACCTCGTTTCCAATGAAGATTGCATGCACCAATGAACTGACGTAGGAGTGCTGAAAAGGACAACGTCCTACTTTGCAGGTTTTGAACATCAGAGCATGCACTCAATCATCATCTCGCAAATATACAACAAACAAACGCTGAGCAGGTTCTTGGCATATATCTTGTATTCATTAAACGGGACATCTCTTGTCACTTTCCAGCAACTGTATGCAATCATAAATGGACTCCCGTTGCCCTGAGAGCATTTCTCATTTTGCTGAAATGCCTTTGAGAAAATGTTCGCTTTACTTGACGCTCACCGCTCCACATTGTGGTGGAAAAATAGATGAGAGTGCAAAAAATAAATCTCTAGAGACGAGTTGCGAGAAGGATTTTGTATGCATTGAGGAGGTATCCCAACAACTCCCTTTTGTTGTCTACCTAGTTGCTTCAGTGAACATTTGATGCTATATACCTTCACTGGAAGGATTCCATGCCGTCTAATCCTTGCCACATAATACTCGGTCATCATCTCCAAAAGGTTGACGAATAAGAGGACCAACAAAGACAACTTTCTTTATCTTATCTTACCGTAACCTTGGAAGTTTTCTACGGCGGTACTTGAAAGCTCTTTGTTTTTAATCAGTGACCTTGACAAAGTTCTTCAAAAGACCAAAATAGATGTGCAAAGTTACAAAGTGAAGGATGCTGAACACATTTCCTCCAAGTTCCCAATGACACCTAGAGTAGCCATTCCCTTTTAATGTACTGGGGCTCTCTTTCAAAATTATTACATTCGCAGAGAAAACAGAAGTTAGTAAATACAACGTTAAGACCAAGCAAGAGATCAAGAACATTCAGAGCGCCACAAATCTGTCTCTCATGTTTTAAGCTTGGCCTAATGGTGCTCCTAAAGGAAAGTGAAGGTATATATCACTGAATGTCATACCTTCAATCGTAAATTTATGTTTGTGATTACAGAATTGCAAAAAGTGTGACTAGAGGCTCTGTTAAGTAAAGGTTAACACAAAAGCCACGACCACTGATTGCCGTGTGTCACGAAAGAATATCCGATCCAAAGGCATGGAGCGTGCACTTGTAGTCTTGATAGTGACGATACCACTGACGACTGCATGGGTTTTCAAACAAAATGATGGTGTTTGTAAAAGGTATAGCTGTTGAAAAACAGCTGATGAATCAGGAAGAAATGTCCGTAACTCGCAGACTGCGGACGTATCTATAGTTCGACTGTTCATGTTCGTCATAAGATCAACCGATGCTGAAGATCTGGTACTGGTTAATAATGGAGTGGAAGGAGGAATGCAGTAAACCGGGGAGAACAAAGGCGGAAACCGGCTTCATTGCAAGCTTTGAAGGCTTAATCTTCCCATGATCGTCGATACTCTAAAATTAATGACATCACTTTTAAACAAGCAACATTTTCTTGGCTGCATGAGGTGATGGTATGTTCTCTGTAATGTTTGAGAGTTAGCTTGTGAAGATTGTCTAATCTTGCTGCTCATGAAACATGCAGAGCGCCCTGAATAAGAAACCATGACTTCCACGCGATCTCCTTTTCCTTATTCTCGTATTGTGATATGGTGTAGAAATTGAAAATCAACATTTGTTGAAACGCGAGGAACTAAGCTGTTTATCGAAGCTACAGATTGTTTCCACCCATAAAATATATTAGACACGTCCTTTGAAAGCATGCATATATAAGGTCTGATGAGGCGGAAGCCTCATGTTTTCTGGTGACTAAGCCCTAACGATTTGTTGTTTCTTCCCTCGGGATCTCTTTTGTATCGCCTAGGCCAGTCGAAACGGAAATAGGGCATCTTGGTGAAGAAAATGTCGTCAGGACAGCTAGATTGAAATTCTTTACGGTATGTTTGATCCGTGAGTCCAGTCTGTCTGCCTGCTGAAGGAGAGTGAACTATGTTGTCTGTTTAGCACGTTTCCTTTCTGTTCCGCAAATGAAACAGTGTCCAATCGCTTGAAGGCTAGGCCGATATTATTATAATTCTGAACCCTGTGCTAAAGGCTAGAGTGACTATGCTTTTATTGACTTATCTACCTTGTCCTCCAGGAAATAATACACGGAGTAAAGGTCAGCATGAAGATGAATTACGTCATCGTCCTTATCTGCGAATTGCTGCCTTTTGACCATTGTTCTAATCTGCGAGAGGAATAGGGCAAGACGTACATAACTGTATAGTCCTAGACCTGAGTTTAGAACGCAATCATAATACAGAACGAACTATTGTAATTATATCAGGAAATTAATTAACAGACAGTTTAATAAAGCAAAATAGTGTACAATAATATCTGCTGAAAAGGGAATGTATTAATCAGTTGACCTTCAAATATTATTTTGGATCGAGACTGGTCACATAGCCAAGCCAAATGATGCTTATCATGATAATAATGATATCATACTATCTTCATTAACTTTTAACCTGTAGAGCAAATCAGGGAAACTAGGTGACGGTTGACTCTTGAAGCATGGAGTTCGAACGCTAACGATGCTCGGTTAAGGTGCATGTACCAGGTACAATAAAAATGTACATATATAAGAATCTTTTCAACGCAATAATGACATGTAAGCAAATACAATAATTGTTGACCGAAACTATCTTGTGAAGTCGCATAGTTTGGAAGTGACAAATTACCCTTTACTTAAGACGGAACTCGTATGCATTTACACATGCATATTTCGTCCAGAGAGCAAGAAAGCAAGAACCTTCTAATCGGCTTAAAGCTGTCATTCATGTTAGCACTAGTTTATCCAACTCAAATGTTATTTCCTTTTTTAAGAGGTTTCCTTCAAATGACTGCATGACCAACTGTAATTGATGTCAAAATATTGCCATTATTCAGCACAACAGATTTAAGCCTCGTCCTTGAAGAATAAATGACATGTTTAAGCTGATTTGGAACAAGAACGATGGTTACTGTGCCATGAGGAAGAATGGGACACGATCCTGTTCACGGCCAGATAATGATTGTGGGGCATCATGAACCAGCAGTCATTCTCCGTAGAATATTGGGAGTATTGTTGATGGAATGTTTGGTTAATGCTCAGTTTGCTCTTTCCTTGACTCACCTATCACAAGTGGAGGTCCCATGCAGATGAAGCAATTAATCATATGCTCAGTTGGCTTTCTACAAATCATTAGCTTTCTTGTTCACCCACCGGGGAAGTTTCGCTTCACCAGTGTTTCAGAATATGTGTGTAGCCCACATCTTGTCATGATCTTCAACTTTGTATCCAAAATAAAATGGTATGCTTTTATAACCATTGTGGTTATACTGCGGTTTTATGATGCAATATTCACTTCATAGCAAATATAGAAGTTGTCTGCATTCCTCACACACGTACAAGGCATCTAACCTCACCGTTTATAATAAGATCTGTGTCCTTTTGCAAAACCAAACACTGCCAAATAAGAGAGCACGACACTGTAAAGCTGATAAAGGGCAATTTGTTCAACAGAGTGAGTGTAAGCCGAGTTAAGATTGCATTATCTAGGACATCAAGAAATACGTTGTTGCAATTCATGTTGTATATAACGTAATTCCAGCCTCAGATTGCATCATTCATTGTTTCGACTAAAAAGCAATTATTGTCCAAAGACAGTCATAGATTTATTCGTAGATGCAACCAAAGATATATTCTAGTCACTTCTGGTTTAAATTGATATCCTTTACCTTATAATTCAACTAACTTCCGCCATTCTCAAGTCAATGGTTGTATATACTGACCCAGCATCATAGCATTGACACTATACATAACCAACAATTTCAAACATCATTCTCCTTCTCAGTGTCCCACAACTGGTAAAGTTTTGACTACATTAATTTCGGAAGCATTTTGGATATAGACCAGGGTACTTAGTAGATTGGTCTGGAAATGAAGGTCAGCGTTGGTGACGATGTCCTTACACGTGGAACCAAACTGTTTCGCACGCAACGAAAGTGGAAACTGTTTCGTATTCTCATTTGGTGAATGTAGTCAGTACAAAAGAAAGCAATGAAACAATACAAACAGATCAAGAACAATCCAAGTAGACATACCGATAGTACGGATCTAAATTAGAGACAATTTGCAATAATATGTGAGAGAAACAGAAGGTAACCTATATTGGACCATTATTGAAGTTAAACCAATGCATCGACATGGCAGAGTCGACTTGTAATAGACAGCCAGACTGGAGATCGGAGATGTTGTTTAGGAACAAATGATCTCCAATTAACAAACTAACCAACGGGATGCAATTGTGATAAATGTTTAGTTAGAATGTCACAACACTGGCATAATTATTCAAAACTAAGTGAAACAATCAGCTCAACATATCTGCATAAATGCATGGTTACAGAAAGTGAGCATATTTGGATGAACAGAAAAGCAAAGCAGTGAGAAGTCAGAACCAGCCAGGTAAAATGCTACTTAATAGCATCGGAATTTCTAACCTGATTTAATGACTACCGTTATGATCCAAAAAGCGATGCTTATATAAAGCGGTACAAAAAAATCTCCCGATGAATGACAAGCGTACAAAGCACTGCTGATAAAGATGGTGCTCTCACAGAGCAAAAGAGACAGCAATGTCTTATTTGTGGTGTAGTTTGCCTGTCAAGAAAAAGACACAAATTTTACACCTATTGATAACAGAGTGTTATGGGCTAATCAGAATAGAAAGACTGTAGTGAAAAGACGACATAAAACAGCATGGAATCATGGAGAATGCATTACGCGATTGGATGCCATTTAATGGTGTGTAGTAAAATTAAACCTTGCATATCTAAGTATATTAAATATCACCACTGCCAGTCACGTTTGAACCCATTCCCGTGACATGAGTGTTGAGACAGCATAAGGCAGGATACAAAATACGGATGGACTCCAGAATGCATAAAACTATGACACGAATCTCTTCGTGCAAGATTGATTGGTTAGTTCCTTCATTCTCTACGGCATCCAATCGGTTCATGGACGTGATCGGAATGTGTCAAAAATTACCAAACGCGACACACTGTACAAACAGCGGTACTAATACTCCCCGATGACCAATTGGTTGAAGGTGAAATATACAGATAATATATGAAATATACCAGTACTAGCAGCAATAAAGAATATGAACAAACGTCAACGAAAATGTTATAAGCAAACCTAAATTAATAAGTTTCTGGTAAAAACTTTCATTCTGATTTGGATGAAATATTGGATTTTTAGATGCTTTATAGAACTTGGTGTGTTAAATATTTTCATTGTGAATTTAACAAACATTTATCTAGACTGATTAATTGATTTAATTGTGCTTACAATGGCTTCACATTATCATTTATCAATGTCAATATTTGGAAGACTTAAAATGCATTCCCACGCTTTAAATAAATAAGAGCTGAGATTCTGAATAATATGATTTCAATTTTCCCCTTTTCTCAGGAATTATACATTAAGTTTGCAATGCTTTCCCGTTGGAAGGAGAGACTCATTTTCAGTATATTTTCTTTTATCTAAGTTATTTTTTCAAATTTCATTAAGCTATAAAAGTGTCCAAAGTAATTAATCTTTGGTACATCAAATCCATGTTGATCTCATTTAACTGACCCTTGTAAAGGCACAAATCGGTTAGATACATAGCGAAAAATAGCAACTTTTGTATCCACATAGGGATGGTTTTTTAAGCAAAATATGCATTTAATATATATTGCTCTTACCCGTCCGTCATGATCTGGAATTTTACGTTTTCAGTCCTTTCTCTGTTAGGAGGTTGGGTCACATTTTGTCCTTCCTGTCTGCAATATATGCCAATGAAATAATGATAGTTAATAATTCAATCTGACTTTCGATAGATTAAACGGTCTCATTATATGAACATTGCACTGTGTTCCAATAACTAATCGATGTTTGGACATTTCGAGATATGAAATAGTAAACAATGCCAGGAACTCTTTCCACATATACGTGAGGCTTGCTTGTTTAAACGAGTGTGTAGTTTGTTTGGAATTTGCAATTTTGAGACTTGTATGGGTATATGTTTCGTCCTTCGAAATAGTTTCAACGAATTCACACAAAGTGCAATGTTTTATCCAGAGTATTAGATCGACTATAATAAATTGAATAGTATGGTATCATTATTAATGCTAGCAACAACAATAGATATCTTGCATTAATATCCAAAGGTGACTTTACAAAATTAGGAAATAACAATAAACTGTCTAACGCGCTCATCAAAAGTTAGCAATACTTTGCGCAGTCAAGGAATATTGCATTGAGACAAATCACATCATTTAAATAAATCGTTTGAGAAGGATGATTTTTATCAAGCATCAAAGTGCCTTTCTATCTTAAAGAATTTTATATTTAGTCTGAAATTCATTACAAAGGAAAGCAGTTTACCATCTAACGGTCGTTGTGCTCTAGATAATGTTTACTACACAACGATTATTGATAAAATTGTTTAAAAGAAAATGGTTCCAGTCACATCCAAACTGTGCTTTTCTAATTTATCTGACGCAGTAAAGAGACATATCTCTTTTCGATGACAACAGAATGACCGCATTGTTGTGCAATTTGCTATGGCATGAACCAATTTTACGTAAGCGATACATATTACTCTTACCCGTCCTCAATGGTTTCGAATCCTATTGTTTCAGTCATATCTATATTAGGATGGTGGATCGCAGTTTTTTGTTCCTTTCTGTAACATAACATATACGTTTAAATCCTTTAAGTTTTTCAAATAATCTGATATTTGATGGCTCAATCAATACAATTAAACGAATGTTTCACCACGTTTGAATTACTAATTTGTTTATTGACTGACATATTTATATACGAAATATTAAACAATAATAGGACTAGCTAAGGTTGTCAAGCAGTGTTTTCAGGAAAACTTACATAGTGTTTCTGCATAATGTTGTCCAGCCAACCTGACGTTAATGTTGTAGAAATGATCCGAACATGCGCCATTACCCATTTCCTCTGAAGAGTGAAGACCTAATGGCTGATGTTCTGTCCCAATGGGAATGCATTGAATTTCTCTGCGATGAAAACGAATCGGAGAAATTTCCTGGAAGCCGCTTAATTACGGAAAGGAGGGAATGCAACTTTTAATTCCGCAATGATGGCTACTTCTCCCACTTAGAGGGCATTCAAAATGTGCTATTGTGTTTCCATTGAGAACAAAAGGTCGTGAATGAATTGAATGATGGCGCTTAGGTAAATATCATATCATTAATACTAGACATAGCCAACAACCTTAAACATCATTTTCCTTCTCAGTAACCCAAAATTGGTAAAGATTTTAGTATATTAATTTTGGAAGCATTTTGGCTATAAACCTTGGTACTTAGTAGTTTGGTCTGGAAATGGAGGGCAGCGTTCGTATCAAGGTCCTTCCACTAGGAACCAAACTGTGTCGCTCTCGTAAGAAATGATACCAACATTTAACTAAATCAGTAGTAATGCAAAGACTAGAAAGGTATGAATGACAAATTGTTTAAATAGTTACTGTTTGCAAAATCAGACTAAAATGATGTGCACAAGATATTGAATTTATTCCAGTAAACTGATATAAATTACTTTGCAACATTTTATGTTGAGAAACGCCGATGTGACTCTTTTAATCAGGGTTTGCAAAGCAAATGGGCAATGACTAAATATTAATCACTTTATAAAACAATAACGAAAACAGATGCAAGCGGTCATCACAATTTAATACATATTAGTTTTTTCAGAGTTTTGAACGCACATATATTCTTAAAATTGATACGGTTTATTATTTGATAAAGAATTTGAGAATATCAGCAGGAGAGAAAGCGAACAGACCAATTTTGCAGTAACACCGAACATAAGACATTAAACAACCGAAAGTTTCTCTAATTGTTTAGCTCATTCTGTTGTTGAGTTTTTAAATTTGTATGCGTGCTTGTTTTCGTACGTGGTCAATCACTTTTGGTTGTTGGCCTATTTGCTGCATTAATTATATCATCGTAATATCAATAATGGAATCTCATACAGCTAAATTATCTTGAGAGCAACTAGAGGCATTAAGAAACACCTATGCGCTAGTGAATCTGTCCAGCAACAGCTACAAGAGTGTCAAGAGTATCAGGTCGTAGTTGCAGAAGGTGAAGAGCAGTTATTAATACCTGTTACAGAGGCTTCCGAAAGGCCTTCTTCCCACGTTAGAGCGAACTGATAAAGCAACTGGAAAAATAGCAAAGAAAACCAAGAAAACAAATACGATTCTTTAAGAATTTCCGGCTGATAAAACTGCTTCTAAACCAATGTAATGAATACCGGATTGTATTGAACAAGCTTTTGCTGGAATAGGTGATATAAAAGATCATATGAAAGAAAAAGTACAAGCAAAATTCAGAACTGAAATTAATGATTAATGTACCAAGAAAAGTTATCCAGCCATACCAAACTGATAGCTTGAAAATCCTAGTTGTGTATGCAGTGCGCAAATTTGATCAAAGTAAACAAATTATAAGACACGATTATGCTAATCATTAAGTAAATTGTGAAACCTTGTACAAATTGATGTTTTATATACACTACGGAGCCAATCAGGCTTTAAGTGGTGATCCAAGATATATTTGTTGATATGATAAATAACAATTTTGCACTACAACAATCACCTCCAACTCCTTCTATACCACACTAGTCACAATTGTATGATATAGATATTGATCATGATACCACTGGAAGTGGTCGTGTTACTTCATGTCCCGAAAATGTCCTTGCCGAATTTGAACGAATAGAAATTCTGATTGTCGGAAAACATGTCGGTAATAATTCCCCAGAAGTCATTAATGAAGCAGCTGATANTTATATACGATTCTTTACAGGAGGTGGCATGGAAATTAATGTTTATCGGTCCCTTATTGATGAATTCGTTGCAGATTTCCACAGTGATTCATGGAAACAATTTAATACAATGACTATAAAAAAAATAATCAACCAGTAAAGCAATCTACGGAGATGGGCTCGGTGATGATAATCAAGGTATTTTTAGAAGGGTAGCCCTAAAAGCAATACCGACTCCCAAGCTAATAGGAATCAAAGCTATTGACGTTGTTTTTCATAAAACTACTAGTGTTTTTTGGTGATGTTGTTTGAAAAGCATTTACGGCAATCAGTAACCAGGACCAGATCTTCACCATCAGTTGATCGTATGACGAATATGAACCGTCGAACTTTAGATACGTCTACAATTTGCTAGAGTTACATACATTTTGACCAGATTCGTAAGCTGTTCATGCTCAGCTCTACCTTTGCCAAATATCACTATTGCATTTGAATACCATAGCAGTCGTCAGTGATATCGTCTATTTGGAGACTGCAAGTGCATCCCCATTCCTTTGGATCGGATATCCTATCATGACACACCGTAATCAGTCCGCAATATCGTAGTCGTGGCTTTTATATTAGACTTCGTCTTCTTCCAGGAGATGGAATACATCGTTTCTTCTCCCACTCCGAATACATCTGGCATGCATTGGAGTCGGTCTGTAGAACAAGGCTATTACTTAACAGAGCCGCACAGCACACTTTATTCAATTCCGTAACCGCAACCATAAATAAGCTATCTTTACTATAGGAGCATCATTAGGCCAAGCTTGGGGCCGACACCTTGTCCTCTAACCTTCTGATTAATGGTCCGATTGACGAAGTCCTCAAATAAACTATCAAAATGATAATTTTCCCCCTTCCGCAAAAATATCACTTATACAGTGATATTGCTAGAAATTAATAAAAGTACCCAAGCTCACACATATCATACAAACCCATGAAACCCTTCTAACCGAAGTTACTCCAAGCGAAAGCAACAGTTCTGTAAACCAAAGTGGATCAAACACCATGAGGTTTATATGGTCCTGTCGTTCATACAACGTTTATTTTGCCGACAGCATCCTCGCCTAAAAATAACGTCATCTCAACTATTCCCTTTCCCCACATTCTTGTCGTGGGAAAGATCCAATTCTTTGTTGCAGAACGGAACAGGATAAGCCGCGATGATCCAACCCTTATACAAGTTGTTATCGAGGGAATCTGCATCATTTTCCACACTGCGGTATTAAAAGATGCATTTCCTCCTTTCCGTAATCAAACTGCTTCCAGGAAATTTCTCCGATTCGTTTTCATCGCAGAGAAATTCAACGCAGTCCCATTGGGACAGAACATCAGCCACTAGGTCTTCACTCTTCAGAGCAACTGGGTTAAATGTATGACGCTTAGTGCTATCTATCTCAACTTTCCTATAGTAGCATCATTAGGCAAAGCTTAGAGCAGACCCCTTGTTCTCTAACCTTCTGATTAATTATCAGATTGACGAAGTCCTAAAGAAAATGATAATTTCCCTTTCCGCAAAAATATCCCTTATACGGTGATATTGCGATAAACTAATAAAAGTACCCGAGGCCACACATATCACACAAAAAACTGGGAATAAAAGATATGACCTTGTTTTGGATAAAAGTATTAGTGTTGTTCTTGATGTTGCTTGTAAAGCATTCACGGCAATCAAGGACATACTAGCACGATTGATATGACAATAACCTCTGGCAGTAAAATTGCACAATAATGAAGTTATGCCTGTAAATGTTAGTAAAGTAATAAATCAAGCTGCAAATAAAAAATAGCAGAGTTAGCTGGTGTTCCCATGTCAGAGAAAGAAAACATAACTGAAAGTTTGGAAATGGTCTTCGTGTTAGACGATGGTAATTATAATAACGATATCCAAATGTGTATCGGGTGCCGCATTTGACATGCACACAAGAGTTATTAACGATGTGTATGTGTGTGATTATCCATAGTATTCTTATGACGAACGTGTACCTAACGCACGAGTAAGAAACAAATTACAATAGTTGGTTTTCTTAATAATTGCATTATTGCGCTGTTCGACTGTGCAATATATATGAATGATGAAAAAATATTAAATCGATTCAGAAAGATGTCGACGTTGCCACTACAAAAATTGGTCTTGTTAGATAGACGAAGATTATTAAAGATCAGCTGATCCATCAATAATGTATGCCAAGGGTGCAACTGATCATCCAGTAAACAGAAACATAAATATAGGTAACGTAATAAATGCCACAGAAGCCGCCGAAACTGCTGCAGTAATATTACTGAATGCAAGAATCAACTTAAAATTTGCAACACGTCCGTAAATGCTAAAACGTAACAGACGTTTTTCATGTGTTATTGCCCTATCACATATTTTTGGATTTTGTAGAAATGTCAGAAATGTTATTTTCGGTGCCATTCATACTGTTCTACCTGTAACAAAAGCTACCGACGATGATGCAATATGTCACGCTGACGGAATTGTTCCAGATGCAACCAGGACACTTCATGAAAAGTAATAATGAAAAAAAAAACGTCTGTTGTGCAGGTCATTAATGACTCCATCTATATCTGAAATAAAAACGTTTACTTCCTTTCATGATTCAAAGCAGTGAATCAACATTTTTAGGGTAAACGATGATCCCTGACAGCGTTCAAAGTAGAATTAATGGCTTATTTACAAGGCTGATTGCATCACAGCAAGATGTCTTTGTACCGCGGACATAGACGTGGTCTTTTCCAAAAACGCTGCACGACAAAATTCTGATATTTGACAACCTGGGAATTTGTGAAGTTTCTTTATGGATAAATGGATATTAAGAGACAGTTTAAGATATATTATTTTATTTTCAAAATAACGTATGCAAATTTGTCCCCATTTAGGAACCAATAATTAAATAGCCCTGTTTACAAATGGTGATCCCAGTCAGAAAATATTCCCGCGATACTGACCAATCATTTTAACTTCCTGCTTACACTGTTTCCACACCATTGTAACTAAAAAGTGATTCTCACGTAATACTTCGTCTTAAATAAACAACATTTATTACAAGAAAATATCTCATTACTGAAAAAGAACTTCAAATCCGAAAAAAAATATTCATTACATTAAAATATAATGAAATTTAAAAAGAACTCTAAACCTAAGCACGAGCAATTCAATCACATATACGTAACACCAGTCTATACCTTATCTAAAGTAATACAAAAATTTAAAATGCGCTTATTAAGCCACACTTCATTGTTATGGTTGGAGTTATATTTATAATGCAGTCGATTAATTCAGTAAATGACTGTATGA
This sequence comes from Venustaconcha ellipsiformis, assembly GCA_003401595.1. Lineage (NCBI taxonomy): Eukaryota > Metazoa > Mollusca > Bivalvia > Unionida > Unionidae > Venustaconcha > Venustaconcha ellipsiformis. The sequence goes on from QKMX01041527.1 coordinate 15,853, forward strand.
TCAGTTGCATTTCAATCTACAGAGAGATACCTCCAGAATGTGTGGGTGTGCGTGTGTGTGTGTTTTAGATTTTTAACGTAGCTTTAACATG